>JBBYHL010000004.1:3554592-3577829 GCA_038381835.1 Adansonia madagascariensis
TATAAAAAAATTAATTTTAAATGATAACTTTCATAACATGCCAAACATGAATTCAATAAAAATAATAAGTAGAAAATTTAATTAGTTTAAAAGAAATTCATTTAAGAAAGCTAATAAAAAAAACCTATGTATAAAGAGTTTAATTGAAATTCCATGTGAAAAAGTTGAACTAAAAATTTTATGTATAAAAATATAATTGAAATTTTATATGTAAAAGTATAGTGGAAAATTCTATGTGTCTAAGTTCAATTCAAAATTTAATAAATAAAAGTTTAATGAAAAATTCTATATACAAAAAAGTTTTGAAAAATTCTATATGGAATAAGGTGAATATTTATCCTAAGTATTTTGGCTCATTTCAACATATTTAAGGTACGGAGACTTAGCCTCATAAAATCTTGATTTCTTTGGCCAAAGTATCCATACTTTGAATTAAAGCATCGATACTTTTGTAACTAGGGTATCGATACCATAGTGCCCTGTAAGGTGCCATTTGGTTCAATTTGTGAAGTATCAATTCCAATATTGATACTTATTTCCATATTTAAAAAAAAAAATTGAATATTGAAGGTTCAAGCATCAATACTTTTAGGTCTAGTACCGATACCTATAACATGTTTTGCATGAACATGCCATGTTTTAGCTTTTCACATATCCTATTTAGCTTAGGTCATCGAAAAATAATGTTTTTAATAATTACGGGTCTCAAGAAGATTGATCTTGGAGACCTAGAGAAATTTCTTAAAAGAAATCCAGATAAAATTAAATATCTATAATAATTAAATAATCTATAATTGATATCTATATATATTCATTAAGAGAATCTTTAATCTTAAAGTATGAATCATATGGATTCTCTTTGTCTTGTAATTTGGTAAATTGATCATAGAATTTTGAAGAGTGATAATATTCAATGATGCTCGCAAGCTTTTATTGTAAAAGGTGGATTGCTACTCCCGTTGATAATTGGACTCTCAAAAGGATAAAGTTATAGTTTACCCTTTTTTATTTTTAAAATTTTAAAATTTATTTTTAATTATATAAAATATATAATTATATTTAATACAATAAATAAATTTTTATAATTATATAATAATTAATTTAAATATTTAAATAAATATATAAAATAATATGAATTAAAATTTCAAATATTATTCGAATATAAAAATAATTTATTAATCCATTCTTACATTTATATCATTAATAGTCATTTTCATTTTCATCTCACTGTTATTGCTACATTTGCATCTAAACAACGTATTTCACTCTTGATTTTAATCTTATCGCTACAAGACCTAATCTCAACGTTACACTAACCAATCTCTTCGCCAAACTATTTTTAATCTCACCCAAACCAATCCCACTGTCCATTCAAATGCAATCTAATTAAAGACCAACTGCAGTGATTTAGATAGTATTATTTGGTTACTTTTTACCCTAATGCTATTGGGACTTTTGTTTTAAGTGAAGGATTAAAAAGTTGTAGAACATTACAAAATAAGAGACTTTTAGGAACGAGATAAAGGACGATTAAAAGAAATATCCTTTATATCTTGAGTTTAGTTGTATTAAGGACGAACATCATTCTTAGTTTAACAATATTGGAGACGCATATTATCCCATAAACTTTTCAAAGACATAGTTTTAGAGAATGACTACTAGGGAGATTTTTCATCTTCAAAACTGTTAAGATGATTTTTCATCTTTGGAGATAATTATTAATCATCCTTAATTCTTTTAAATTTTATAGTGGAATCAAATCCGAGAAACATGATATAACATGTAATAATGGAGAAGCATTGATAATAACTGGCTTAGCAAAACAACGATACCTCATACGAGATTTATCTTAAGCATAAGAAAGTTGTGGTTAACTGACAGTTCATTACTTCACAGTTCACCCTCGAATTTATTATAATCACAAATGAAAAGTTTGTATTTTCAAAAAAAAAAGTTATTATATCTAGAAAGTAAAAAAAAAATAATTTTTAATGACTAATTATTTTAAAAAATTAAATAATTTTTAATGGTAATTATTTTTTGTAAAATTAAATATTTAAAATATCTCTAAATTGATTTTATTGTTATTACGCTGATATTGTTTTTATATATATATTGATGTCTTTTCGGCTGGGATCAACAATGATGAAAGTATGACCTGTAAGACACAAAAACAAGGTTAGAGAGCATTAGAGGTTGGTCCTCTAGTGTCGCAATATGGCCCGAATATGAATGTCGACCAGTCGGACTTAAAAGGCAAGTGTATCCCCCATTCCTATATATATCTATATGTATTTTGTGTATATATATATATATATATATATATATATATTAAGGGCGATATTATTATTTTTTATTTTAGGGGACTGTGTAGTCAAGATAAATCATTCACTTGACTTAATCCTAAATCATTGTTATGAATTATTTTTCTTGGAGTTGCCACCCATATATTTTAGCTAGGTGAGATCGGTTACCTATCGGAGTTTGTATTTCAAGGGTAACGAAACCCTAAAAAACCAATTTCAAGGTCTGTGCTCATATTAGAGATCCAGAAGTTGGTTACAATCACGAGTAAAGATCGATCCCTTTTATGACGCCCGGTAATCGGTACCTTATTAACCATGTGTTAACTTAAAATTTGATCTTTATTCAGTTCAATATCCGATATTTAATTAGAATTCTCATATATCAAAATATTATTTTATTAAACAAATTTATTTTTCTGTTTGAGAAAATCAGATTTTGAATATTTTTTGAAAATTGAAATATCTTTCGTACCTTACCGGAGACCAGAGAACACAAAAGTTTTATCATTCTCTTTCATACCTCATTGGAGAGCCGAAAGAATATGAAAAATTTTAACAACCACAATATCTTTTGTACCCTACCGCGGAACAAGAGGAATACAAAAAATTTTATTTTTTTAAAATTCATAAAAAAATTTTATTTTTTCATTTTTAAAAGGATATCTAATTATTAAAATAATTCGTAGAACCCTTCTCATATGTTGGGAGAAATTTTACGTATTATTTTAATTCGGAGACATTGCCTTGATTTAAAAAATTTTTGATTTTATAATAAATAATAAAATTTATCCTAAGACAGTTTCAACTACACTTATGAAACTAGACTCTAAAGACTCAAATTTGGTCGAAGAGCCCAAAATATCCCTTAAAGTATCTTCAACACAAAAGTATCCTAGTAACTTTAAGGGACTGGACTTTAATGCAAAAATTACTAAGATGTCCCTAGGGTATACATTCAACATGAAACTATCCTAGTAACCCTAAAGGAAGCGATATTATCGTGAAAGGATGAACTTATTCTTATTGTGCACCTTTAACATATAAGTATTCTGGTGATCACATAAGACTTGGTTCTAATATAAACTACTAAAATGTCCCTAAAATCTACCTTTGGCATATAAGTATCCTGGTAATCCTAAAGGACTTGATAACTTCATAAAAAGATGAACCTATCCCTATTATGCACCTTCAACATATAAGTAACCCGATGATCATAAAAGACTATATTCTAAGATAAATTACTAAAATAATCCTAGGGTATACCTTCAATATGAAAGTATCCTGATACCCTAAAAGACTAAAAGTAAATGATAATTTTACCCTTGGTGGGTAACTTAGATATCAAAATTGACCTGAAATGCAAAATTTGTTATTAGATCCCTAGGTCTTAAAATTGCATTTTAACCCCAAAATGGATAAAAATGCTAGAAATATTTCTAAAATGATCAAAACAACCTAAATGGGTAATTTGGCATGAGAAATGACCATTTTGACCCTAAAACATAAGACTTTGCTAAATGGTCCCTAAACTTTTCTAACTTTGCAAAATAGTTCCTAAGTGAAATAAAACACAAAATCAAATATCAAACACATCAAAATAAACATGAAAAACATACCAAATATCATCAAAAGCATTCGGTTAAACACCTTTGGCCTTGAAATATTTTTTCCTATTTTTTTAAACAAGTCCTTAACCTTTTTAAAATTACAAAATGACCCCAAAGAGGTTAAAAATGTATAAAACATACTTAAACATGTCAACAATGCAAGAAAACCCCCTTAATGGTCTCACCAAGCATTCAGCCAAGTTTGGATGGCCTTAGAAAAATTTTATAACATTTGCAATTTGGTCCCCAGAATTTTCATAATCATAAAATAGCCTAAAACATCAAAAACTTCATAAACGAACGCATATATGGTTTGACCAACACCGGAAATACCTTTCCAAGGCCTTAAAATTTTTGGTAAAATTATTTTTTAGGCCCCTTCATGTTTGAAATATAACAAAATAGTCTAAAATAATATGAAACAAGCATAAAAATTCATTCCAAGCATATTATCAAATTTGGCCAACACCAACAACATCCAAAAATAATTTTTTCCTTAATGTAATTTCATAAATATCAACAAAAATACATGTCCTAAACTTTATCAAACTTAACTATGCATGAAATCATTAAAAATAATGAACAGATAAGCATATTTCATTGACAATCATAATGAAAACATCAAGGAAAATAACACAAAAATATACACATACAAAAATAGCGTCATCTACATAAACAAACATGAATGATATTAACAAAAATTAATTTAATCTTACGAAAAACATAATATAACAACTAAGTCAAGAAATTTTGATTATAACTTTCATAGTTGGCCTTTCAACATGGATCATGTATGACATCAATTTTTTTCTTTTTTATTTATTTTTTGATTTATTTACTTTTTTTCTTTTTTTTTTAGCTTTTTTGCTTTTTTGATAAGCTTTAATTATTATATTTGTCATTTTTCTTATTACATTATGCATGACATCATCGTCTAGAAGCTTCACCTAAAAAATATAATTTGGATAATATTTAACTTAATGATAAAATTTACTCTCGATTAAATTAATTCTTATATAATCGAATTATCAAATTTTGAAATTAAAATAAATATATATAAATTTATGAAAATGTTGGAATAAATAAAATTATAATTTCAAATTTTACGAAAAAAGATTGAAAATTTTTGAAAAAAAACTAAATTGAAATAAATTAAAAGTTATAAATTAACAAATTTAATAACGAATTTGATCTCATAAAAGGCCTAATTAAATTTCATACAAAATTTTAGATCCAAAAAAATTCATAAAAATTTTGGAAAGAGAAAAAACATTGGGCCTTATTAAAAAAATCCAAAAAATCCTAATTGGGCTTCGTTGGAAAGTTAATAGGGTTGATGGAAATAAACAAAATTGGGCTTGTAGAGAAAGAAGTGGGCTTTGTTAAAAACTAAAAATGGGATTGGAAAGCTTGTTGGGATTGTAAAGAAATAAATGGGCTTAGTGGGCCCATTAACAAAATTTACTAATTTTAAGTCTATTAAAGAAATTTAGTTCAGCATAATAAAAATTTCTTATAAAAATTTCAAGTATTGAAGTATATAAGAAATTTTTAAGAAATCTTGTGTATAAGAAAAAGACAATTAAAAATCTCAAACTAGTAAAATTTTATGAAAAAAACCTTTCTGGAAGAAATTTGTTATATAAAAAAAAAATACAAAACTCATAAAATAAATTAAAATTTTAAAAACTGATTTAATATAAATTTAATGAAAATATTTAAAGAATTTTAAAAACTATAAACTGAAAGAAATCCTATCGAAAAAATTTAGGGAATAGAAAACTCTCTATTTTGGAAATGAGAAAAATCTAAAAATAAATCCAACTTCAGAAAATGAGCTGAATTTAATATCTTACTCAAAGCATTTTGGTGGAAATAATAAAGATAAAAACTTGAATTTTGGAATAAGTCTTATCAAAAAAATCCACAAGTAGAAATTTGCAGTATAGTGAAAAATTCATAATTAATCGATAAATTTGTTAATTTGACACCTCGTGCTATAAAATGCTAATTTGAATTTTTTCTTGAATATTTTTTATTTTTTAGAGTGCATATCGATATAATACTATAAGGGTATTGATAAAGAAATACGATGATCGACTCCTAAAATTGCATGAAAAAATTTTAAAAAATTTTTAAAAATAAAAAATTTGACCATGATACCATCTTTAGAAACAAATATCAGAATTTCAAAAGAATAGATTTAAAAGCTATTTTTTACATTAATATTTGTCTTTTTATCCAAGATCAACCCTTTGAAATAGCATTTTTTTTCTATCATATACACCTATGGCCATTTAAGTAGGATTAAAAGGTCTTAAAAATGTTCAGTCCTCCTGAAGGAAGTCTACCCCACCAAATGGTCGCTAAGTTCTTGGTCTCGGATATTGCGAGTCTGTTGGGGAAAGAACATGGATAAAATTAGGTGTCCACATCTGGGACGCACTCTGATGCCTAAGTCAAAGAATGTAGAGGGTGAAAATTGGATGAGTGTTATAGAGTTCTAGGAATCCTTACCTTGATTCGTGGTTTATTAAGGCAATTACTTGTCAGTAAATAAATGTCAAATGGACACGTGTCCTTTCAAAAGGGTGAATGCCTTTAGCTGTGGGCAAGATGTAGTGTATCAATTTTAGGTTAGATATTGGGCCTAACCTTCATTTCGCAAGATGCTATGTCTTTAAAAAAGTGCGCAGGAATTCTCTAAGCTTGGGTGATGGGACTAGTGTTGTGCTCAAAGTGTTTAGTGGTATAATTGTTTTTTGGCTTATTAAATGCTGTTAATTAATGTAGTGAACTTTCCACTCGTTAAATGCCATGCTATCAGTCTTTTTGAGCTAGGACGGCTGTTAGACTTGCTCATTTGGTCTTGACGCTAGGTAGACCCTATGGGCTTAACAATATATATCCATACATCCATACATACATACATACATACTATGATTTTTGAGTCCTTAGGGACTATTGAGTATTTTTTTGATATATTAAGGATATATTTGTAATCTATATCTTTGAAACTATAATGGTATTTTTTTAATATCAAAGATATATTTATAATCTACATCTTTAGGACTATTGTAGTATTTTTTTAATATATTATAGATATATTTGTAATCTAATAATTAAAATGACTTTTATATTTTTATTATATATATATATATTTTCATACTATGCTGACACATCTCATTTTCCTTTTTTTTTTTTTTTGGTTTTTTGTTCATGGGCAGTGGATTAGGACAGAAAGAAAGAGAAAAAAATGAAAGAGAAGGAGAAAGTAAGAGAAACAATTTTTATTCATACTCATATTATTTTTTATTTTTAAAATATTATAAATTTTTATGTGTTAATAATTTATGTTATTTTATTTACATTTATATGTATTTATTTATTAATATAGTTTTATATAATTTTTCGTATTGTGTTTTAACTATTTTTATACATGTCGTATTCATATTATTGTTATATGTTTAAAGTATTATCATTTATATATATAACTTTCACATTAGTTAGTTGCTTATGTATATTTGATACGTTCATCTATTCGTATTGTATTTATATTTTTTGTGTCATGTTTGTATTTTCATGTCTCAATACATATTATGTTTTGAATAGTTGATCTTGTAATTCAATTTAGAACTAACATCTATACTACATATGTAATTGATATTATATATTTTAAAGTGGTTAGTCTACATGTAAGCTTACATATCTGATTTGATATTTGTATTCGACCCGCTTGATAAAAATTTTATTTTTTTAATTTTTTTTAATTTTCTTATTATATATTTAAAGTGGTTGATCTGTTGATCCACTCGGTAATCTATATGTCAATTTAAAATTAGTATAAGATCCGCTTTGAAAAAATAAAAAATATTTTATTAATTATTTTTAGTTTTTTATATTTAATTTTTATTTTTATTAAGGGATTGATCTTCATTGTAATGCACTGGTTGATTTATTAATTATTTTTAGTTTTTTATATTTAAGTTTTTATATTTGATTTTTAAATAAGGTATTTAAAAAAGTTACTCTATACGTGACCTTTAAGTCTATTTATGACATGTACATGACAAGCATGTAACAAAATTATTTTATTAATTGATATTTTTATTTAGTTTTTAGATTATGTATTTAAAGGGTTAGTCTATCGGTTGACTTGCGGATTGATTTAAAATCTGTACTCAACCTGTTTGCTAAAAAAAATTTAAAATTTTTATCTTATTAATTATTTTTAAATGATATATTTAAAGAGTTAATCTGTATATTAACTCGTAGATCAATTTAGAATCTATACCAAACCTACTAAAAAATAAATTAAAAATTTATTTTATTAATTATTTTAATTTTAATTTTAAAAGTTTATTTAAAAAGATTAATCACATATTAACTTAAAAGTTAGTTTAGAATTAATACTCGAGCTAGCTAATAAAAAAAGTTCAAAAATACTTATTTTAATAATTATTTTAATTTTATTTTTAAATGATATATTTAAAGTGATTGATCCACATGTTGACTCATTAATCGATTTAAAATCTATATCAAATTTAAATAAATAAATATTCTTTAATAAAATTAATCTTTTATTAAAATTAATTAAAAATTTAAAAAATATAATTAATTATTTAATTTTTAAATAATGTATTTAGAGTAATATATTTGCTCGATAATTTTAAATCGATTAAAATTTATACTTAATTTTAAATACATAAATATTATTTAATAAAATTTAATTTATAATTAATTTTTAAATAATAATAATTAAAATTTACAAAATAAAAATAAAACCACCTCTTCTAACGAAGCGGTGGGCATAACTCTAATTTTCTAATTAAATTTATGATATTTAGTTTGCGATAACAGTTCAATCAAAAATATTAAAATAGATACATATTTTATCTTTTGTACTTTTAAACCTTGTAGACCATCCCAATGCAGGTGCCCAGACATGACATAAACAACATTGCACTCTGTTCAAGACCGACACTTAAAATGACCAGGCTTGAACCTAATTACTATTTCGCTCTCCAGATCTGGCCTGGCCCACCCATATTTTTTTGCTGCGACTTAAGCTTCAAACGGGAATTGCTACCCTCCTAGCAGTCATGTACTTCAAGTTCCTGATTTTTATTGCTTTAAAATTATATTTAAGCAAAGTAAGAAACTGTCAAAGTCCTGATCTACCTTTGTCTCTTACTACAGTTGTCTAAAGAGAGGAAAACGGTAACGAATATGCTGCACTATTGCAAGACATAGAGCTACTGTTATTATACAGAACCAGATAAAAGGTCGAAATGCTATGAAAACATTAAAGAACATTAATAATGATGCATCAATTAACCAAAGTGCATATTTGAACGAGGGATCAAGGAGACAGCTACACGTTCCAGATGAGAGTCGACACACAAAAAGAGTTGAGAGGATCAAAGAAGACGGCAAAGGATGAGAGAGCTGATGGCAGAGAAAGAGAACTGAGAGGATGAGAGAGCCTGAGAGGCGACAAACAAAGAAACAAGCTTAGGGCTTATAGAAAAAATATAAAAAAATAAACATATTTTATTATATATATTAAGTAGGGGTAATAGGTTTTTAAGAAATAAATATATATTGGTCTAAAACTTTCTATCCAAGGGTCAGTCCATTAAAAAAATAAACTTTAATTTTTATTTAAATTTATTTTTTAAATTTAATTTTTTATTCGAACCTTCTCAAATACTAAACGGTTCGTCTGACTTAAGTAAGTAACTAAATTTTTGAACAAGTTTACTACCCAGTAGGCCTATAAGCAAAAGCCTTCACAATTTGTAAAGATATCCAAAATTCCAAATGAATTCCATAATAAAAACATCTTAGTTAATGTGAATATGTTTAGTCAAAGTTTAAAGCGTCTAAAAATTTCACAATATAAAAACGAAAACCTCATCCAAACTTCTTTTCCTAGAGTTAAATATTCTTTACCTACTTTAGTGAGGTTTTTTTTTTTTTTTTTGGAAACTTATTGTGATGAATGAAATATTTAAAATTTCAAAATTATTTATAATATCGAGGTAAAATCATAAAATCCCAAATTAAAATCCAAATTTAAATTTAAAAAGAAATTTGAGAAAAGGGGAGAGGGAGGGATCTCATGGTAGATGAATTTAATAAAATTTTAAGTAATTCATATTTCAAAGTTAAAAATTTTGATACACAATGTTATAATTTCATTAGAACATTTTTTTTAATTTATTAATATTTTAAAGATATTGTTCTACATACATGCAATGCAACTTATTTTTTAAAAACTCTCTTTAATTTATATTATTATTATTATTATTATTATTATTATTTTATTTTTAAAAATTATTATAAATTAAAATAATTATTTATGCATCGCATGGGTTTAAAACTATTAACATGCTAAATAAGCTGACAATACATATATGTAAGGTTTAATTCGAAATCCAATTCTAAAAAAAAATAATAATGTATAATTGTAAAGAAAAATAAACAAAAAACTATAATTTATTTATGAACTGGGTCAGACTATGACTTAAAAATTTTAAATCTTTTTGTCCAAGCTCGAGTTGAGTCAACCTAAAATTCTATCAATGTTCACTATATTATTAAAATATTATTTTTATTAATATTATTAATATTTTTATAATTAAATTTAAATAAAAATATTATTTTTATTATTAAATAGTAAATAGGGTCTGGTTAAGTCGAATTGATAAAAAACCTTGTCTAAGACCCAACCCATACAAATAAGACCTATCGAGTCAGACAGATAGCTTGTCCTTTGGACGTGTCTACAAATAGATTTATATATTTTAGGAGCTAAGAATACAACGTACATGAACAAACGATTACATGTACGTATCGAATAAATAAAATAAACAGGCAAACAAAAAATATAGGAAATTTGGTTTTACCAAATGCGAAGAATTAGTTAAGTCAAGGTTTAGAACCTTTGACCTTAAGACGAAATTTGCATGCATCTTAGGTACTTGATAGTATTTGCAACTTATTTTCCAAGCCTCTTTAATTACGCTGCAAATCGAAAGCACAGACGATTGCAACACAACAAACCAAATAATGATGTCGATCTCTTTCAGAATAGACGCAGAACTAAAACAGAGGAGAGGAATGAAGGAAAAATAGAAATTTTTTTCATAAAGATAGTCCAATTTCAATTCTTTCCTAAGAGTAAAAGACTTTGAATAATTGTAACCGTTGCCCTAAATCCTAAAAGATCTAGAGTCAAGATTTTATTTTAAATTAATTGAGATAACATATTTTAAAATTTGAAACTGAATAGGAATATCTTATTCAGACCAGAATTTAGTTGAGTTTTCAATACTAATAAGCTGGGCTTTAAAAAAAGATAAGGTTCACTTGAACTTTAGCTTATGCCTAAGCCAGGCTTAGGCCCAATCCGGCTTACGCGCCCCAAGAAACAAATTTTCTTTCTCTTCAAATAGCATTATGATCAATCGTGCAATATATTTATGTACTGTGTATCTATGTACGACAATCTATTTATTAGTATCTATATTTCATACTTATACACATAAATTGAGCCATTAATATCCAACAATATATAAAAAGAGAACAACCACTAAGTTATGCCTAACGAACCAAATTGAGATTCAATCTATTTTTTATTCATTATTTTTCAATACACATATCATTTTTATTCATATGTGTGGTATCCATCTAATATGATAACTTTTATTTATTTATTTATTTTTGATGATCCCGTTGTCTGTATATCCTGCCCTGAAAGCAAAGAGATCTATCTATTTTTTATGATCCCATTGTCGATATATCCTGCCCAGCAAGCAAAGAAATCTATGTTTTCTGAACGGTTGATAACCCTATCTTCTTCACATGGCATTGGTGTCCCACTCTGAATACATCTAATAAATAAACAGATTGAGAAAGGATCGAAATAATTGTAAATATCCAGGACAAATTATGAGTATTAGGTCCAAACAGATTTGAAAGGTGAAATTAACGATGAAATTTCAAAGGGTTTACCCCCATTAGATGAAATTTCAAGCTGGTGCTCAATTTTCATATTGCCCAGAGTTGTTAATGGCGACATGGTTATGAGTTATAATTGATGGTTTTCAAAACTTTACAGCAAAAGCTGGATCCACCATTTGATTGGCCATCCAACTTTAATTACTCCTTAGACAAAGGTTAGTTCTTTGCTCTAGAAGCAGCAGTCGTTAGCAATAGAAAATAATTAAGATTAATATTTTTATCCGCATTTCACGAATATGGGTGGATTTTTATTCATTAATAAATTATAAAAAATTAAAAATAATTAAATGATAATTAGTTATAATATACATACATAATTTTTTAATTCATTATTAGTTAGATTTTTTACTTAGATTAAATCCTATTAAAATTATATAAAATAATATAATGAAAAACTATATTTTTAATTCTCTAATATTATAAAGTTATTTTTTAATTTTTACATATATTGATGCATTCGTGCATGAGTTAATGTTGGTGCTATTATTTCGTATTTTATTATATTTTAGTTATTTTTCCGTCGCATCTAAAATTATTAGGTCTAATTGGGATTTTCAAACAACTCTCAATTTTGTATCACATCTATTTTATATAAATTTCAAAACATTCGTGTATTTTCTTGTGTTCATGTTATTTTTTGTGTTATATTGTATTTTAGTTATTTTTCATATTGTGTTCACGTTCTTATGTAACACTATTCAAATAACTCTCAATTTTATATCATGTATCGTATAATAGCTAGTTCTTTTTTTTTTTTTTTACAAAAATAAGGTTATATTAATTTTCTAATTTTATTTTTAATACAAAATTATTATATTGATAAATTGTGGTAAAGTTTAAAATATTGAGTAATAATATGAGATGAGTTGACGTAAGTAAATTATTTTAAAAATATTGAGTGTTGAATCAAAAGGAAAAATATTATAATGGGTAAATAGTAAAAAAAAATACGTTACATGATGTTATCAGTTATGAGTTATTGGATGAGTTGTTAGTTTATAGTTTATTAATTTGTATTTCTTAATATGAAATAAATGATGAAAGTAATATAATTTAAATGAATTAAATTTTGATATCATCTTAATTTATTTTTACATATGCTGTGCATTTAATAAATCAAATTCATGTATTTGTGTTATATTTATATTTTTTTATATTGATACTTTATTTTAAAAATTATCTTCAAATGGATAATAAAATCGACGCAATCCGAAGATTCAAACATTAGTATTAATAAAAATGTTAATAATAAATAATAATTAAATAATCTTTAATTAACATTTATAATATCCAGTAAAAGAATACTTATTCTTAAAAGGGTTAGTTTATCTGTCAGTTGTTAATAATTCCTTATTTACCATATTTCAAAATATTTTTTTTTGCATTTAATACGTTGCTTTTATAAAATTAAAAAAATATATGTTATAAGATATCACTATTTAAAAATAATTATATAAAAAAATTTTAAACGTTGAAATTTAAATTTTAAATTTATAAAATATTATTAATATATAAACTAATCGAATTAAGTTAAATGTTTATATTTTTCTAAATCACTTTCATATGATATACTTTATAACTGTGGACAAGCAGTTAAATGTCATTTTCCTTTTTAATTTTAATTGCTTAATTAAAAACTTGATAAACTTCGACCAGGGAATCGTAAATTTGTTAAATTGAAATTGAGTGATCAACTACATATGAATTGCGTGGAGTTCTTTTGTTCGTAGAATTGTTATTGTTCTTTGCTTTCTAGCGTCAAACGAATAACTTTGATTTGATTGATCTCAGCCCATTGATATTTGCAACCAAACGCACAATCTAGCAGTTGTCTCGTAATTTGGTCCATTTCTGCAGCACAAGAAGAAGATATTTCTGTGTACTGACTACCTTATTAGAACCCTTTATGAACTCATAATTTATATCATATTTCGTACTATAATTGTATATACATATAAGGATTCATTACTGTATTAATTTAATATAATTAAAACTATTCATTAATCGAGAAATCTAATTAATTCAATTCAATCTATGCTAAATTAAATGCAAATAAAAAATTTTATAATTTAATATTATTTATATATTAAAAATATTTTATTTAAATTTAATTATAAATATTAATATAAAAATAATTTTTAATTTTTAATATTATTTTAAATTATAATATAAACTTTTAAATTAACCTAAACTTAAAAAAAAAAAAAAAAAAATTCTCAGTCACGTCACCGGATAGAGGATATGATGCCGCCTAATTGGAAAATCTTTGGCCAAAAGAATTGGGTAGTCTATCTATCAACTTCCTTGAATAGGATCTTGAGTTGAGTTGCCAGATAGCCATCGTACTATTAAACAAAAAAAGCATATTAGTTCACAGTAAATCTGCTGAGGTTTTGTCTTCGTACGAGACCTAAGAAATTTTAAAATTTAAGTTTTGATTTCAATTTAATTTTTTATGATTTAATTTAATAATTTAAATAATTATTAAAAATATTTTTATATTAATATTAATATAAAATTATAATTAAATTTAAATAAAAATTATTATTTTAATTAATGAATCGTGATTTAAACTTATATAGTTCACACAAAATAATATCTAAACCTAACTTAAACAAACTATTCAACCTTAAATAGGTTTAGTTCACGTACCATCAAATTTATCACAATCACTAGTGAAAAGATTGTATTTAAAACAAATTATCATATTTAAAAATTTTATAATAACATCTATACTCTATAATAATAATTAAAAGCGGGCCCAATCTATTCTAATTTTGAGTGCTCATGCTTGGAACAACGAAGCAATTATGTTTACGGGTTTTGAAGGGTTATTTGGGGTATTTCTTTTCTTTTTAGGCGGGAGGAAAGAAAAGAAGAGAAAGGAAAAGAAGGGAAAGAAAATAAAGGAAAAGAAAGAGAGAATAAAGGAAAAATTTTACATATTCATATTTATATTTTATTTTGTATTTAAAATATTATAAATTTTTATATATTAATAATTTTTTTATATATATTTTGAGATGTTTATGTATTTATACCATATTCATATTATTTTTTGTATTATATTTAAATTATTTCTTCCGATATTGTGTTAATATCGCATCTTAATTCATCCTATATTTTTTTATTATTTGTCACAAAGATTCAATTTAAAAAAATTTTGTGCTCGTGTTGTATCTCAATCATCACATATTTCACATAATATATGTCACAATTTATAATAGTGATTCAATTTTAAAAAATTATTTGTATTTTTTTTTGTTTATTCAAAGTATTAGAATTTATATAATTTTTTACATATCGATAGTTCATTTTACAATAATTTTGATATATTCATGTATTCGTGTTACATTCATATTAGTTTTTATTTCGAGTTTAATTATTTTTCTTATGTTGCGTTTATGTTATATCTTAACTCATCTCATATTTTATATAATTTTGTCATATTAATTCAATTTTAATTTTCAGTTTATTTACTTAAAAATCTAATCATTCCATCTACTATACATTAATATAAATATTATATTCAAAACTTTATAAATCGTAGCGAGGAGCGTATTATAATAGTAAGTAAAAAAATGTAATTTTTTAATGGGTAATGATTTTTGAAAAAATTGAATAATTTTTTAATGGTAATTATTTTTGCAAAATTAAAAATTTAAATATCAATAAATTTATTTTATTGTTATAACTCTAATTTAATTTTTATATATTTTCTTTGAATTGAATTGAAGATACTTTTATTCATTATACTAATTTAATTAAAAATTTATAATTAATATAGATGCATATTTTATCTTTTATACCTTTAAAATTATTATTTATCCCACTACCCAGTAGGCCTAAAACCAAAAACCTCCACAATTAAAAAAAAAAAATCCAAATGAATTCCTCAATCAAAGTTTAAAGCCAATATTTAAAATTCTAAAGTTATTTACTTCTATTCGAGACGAAATCATAAAATCTTAAATAGAATTAAAATCTAAATATATGAAGAAATTTGAGATAAAAGAAGAGAGGAAGAGATCTGATAGTAGATCAATTTAATAAATTTTTCAATATTCTTATTTTAACATTTAGTATTATATTTGGCATGAATTATTATTTAAATAATAAAAAAATTTATTTAAGTTTAATTATAAAAACATATAAATATTTATACTTTTTTAATGTTTAATATATTTTAAACATTAACGTCGAGCTTTTGGGTCTTAACAAGCAAATTTTTTCTATTTCAATCCAACTAGTCCATGGATACCTTTAGTTTTAATTTCATATAATAAAAATTTCGAATACTTATTTCTATTCTTTTTATATAATTTGATGACTTATTTGAGCATTATCTCAAAATATTTCAATATATAGATAACAAAAATAATAAAATAATTTATTAAATTAAGTTTCACAAATATTAAATTATTAAATCATTATTTAACTATGTCATGTCATGGACTAAAATATTATGTTGTTGATTAAATTGTAAAATCTTCAAAATTAAGTGATGAAAATAGTAATATTCAAAAAATTATTTTACCAGAAATTTATTTTATTTTATTTTTAAAATTTAAAATTTTATATTTTTTTAACAATGTCACGTAATATGTTAAATGAGTTTACGATACATTTATGTTAAGATTAAAACCAAAATCCTATTCTAATAAAATAATAACGAGTAAATGTACCAAAAAATAATAATGATTAAAGTTCAAATCCTATTCTAATAAAATAATAATGACTAAATATACCAAAAAAATAATAACAACTAATTGTAAAGAAGAATAAACAAATAACTATACATATTTATAGGTCACGCTAGACCGTGACTTAAAAATTTTTAAATTTTTTATTCAAATCTGGGTTTGGAGTAGCCCAAAAACTTATTTTACTATTCATTCTATTATTAAAATCTTAGTATTATGTTAATATCGCCAATATTTTTATAATTAAATTTAAATAAAAATAATATTTTATTATTAAATAATAGTTTGGGTAAGGTTAGATTAAATTGACAAAAATCTTGTCAAAACCTAACTCGCATGAGTCAAACTTACTAGGTCAAACAAGCAATCTAACCTTTGAATAAGTCTATAAACAAATTTTTATATAAAAAAACTAATAACATTACACATTATAAGCTGAGATAAAATTCAGTCTATTATTTGTTTTATCTATTATTTTTCAACGCATGTATCATTTTGATTTATACATGAAATATCTATTTTAGATCTTTTTATTTATTTATTTATTTTGATGATTCCGTTGTCTACGAATCCTGCCCTCAAAAAGTAAAGAATATATGTTATATGAGATGGAAACCGTTGATTAAATGTCAATGTTATCTCTACTGTTATAAAACTGCAAATTAAGTTTAGCATCGCAAATAAATAATATTAATTCAGTTAAAAAATAAAAAAAATATTAAATTTAGATATCGAATATTAACAGGATTACATAAATAATTTAATTTTTGTTTAAAAAATTAAAAAAAAACTACTTTTTTTTTAATTTTTTTCAATTTAAATAAACATTATAAACAGTAAAATAACTTTTTTCTCAAAAAAACTTTTTTTTTTAACTTTTTTTCCTTTAAATAAATATTATATGCAGTTATGTAACTTTTTTTCATCTATATTTTTATATTTTATATATTTTTTATTTCACCCCCATAATCTAGTAGTCAATTACAACCTTATCTTCTTCACATGGCATCGGTGTCCCACTCTTGGTACGTCTAATAAATAACCAGACGGATGAAAGAGAGATATAATTGTAACATTGTCCATGGAAACTCATAAGTATTGGGTCCAAACTTTGAAAGGTTCAATGATGAAATTTCAAAATTGTTCTTACACCATTAGAGAAAAAAAAAAAATTCAAGCTGCAGTTCAATGTTCACATGGGGGCCAAGTTGATGATGGAGACATGATTTATGAATTTTAATTGATGGTCTTGTACAGTAAAAGCTGGATCCACCGCGATCGGCCACACAGCTTTAATCAGTACTCATAGACAAATTCTAGTTCTTTGCTTAATTTGTAAAGCAACAGTATTTCCATGTTGTTAGCGACAAAAAGAAATTAAACGATAATTTATATATTTATTTTTAAGAAATAGTAATTAATAATTTTAGATTTTAAATTTTAATATTTAAATTTTTTATTTTAAATTATGAGTTATGTTGTTAAAAAAAGAATAGAGCGAACTAATGTAAAATAGAATTATTTATGGGTTGTTTTTATTTGTTTGATCATATAAGCCCAATTCGAATTACTATTTGATAATAAAATATTATTTTTATTTAAATTTAATTATAAATATTAAAAAATATTATATTTTAATAATATAATAAATAATTAAATAAATTTTTGGATCGATATGAAGTTAAATAAAAAATTAAAAATTTTAAACTACAATCCGATCTTAATCATAGAAAGTAAATGGAAACATTTCTAGTTTATTATCACAAACATCGATCACAATACATATAACTTGAAAGCCTTTTAACAGGGACAAAACATTAATGCAGTACTTAGTTTTTTTTTTTTTTTTTTTTTTTCTCAGCCAGAGAACAACAAGGGCCAGATTAAATTCCCAAATCCCAAGTCTGGTAGCCTTAAATACCTTTTATTTTACCGATAATATTAAGGCAAAGTGGCCCTTTATTAATTAGGCGACCAGCAAGGGGACTTCGAAACCAGATTTTTTCTCATGGAGTGGAAGGAATAAAACATCGTTGGGGGCTCCAAGACGAGTGGAGTTCACATAATCCTGGGGACAATGGTTCGGGATTCCAGGGACCATCATTCCGAACAACCTGACGGAGAATTGAACCCAACCTTCTTTATAATCTTTTCCATACTTTGCCGACATGCCGAAGCTCCTTATCACCTCATAAATGGCGCTTGCATGCATGGGAAAAAAGGCGAAAATCGAGAAGTAGTTCTTATATGGTACTTCTTCAACAATCTGCATTGAAAAATTAATTCCCCAAAGTTTTATTGTTCATAGGTTATGTAATTAATATACTTATAATGCAATAAATACATTGCTCATTTCAATAAAGAATAGGGTATAATTGTTTCTGGAGAAATTAATTTCATAAAGAGGGGACCATTTTTTTATATATAATATATTTTCTAAGATCTTGGTTTCTTTTTAAAATCTTTAAATAATCTTATATAGAATTATTTGTCTCTAAGTCAGTAGATGTCTATTGATTGACTAAAACCTGACAATATCTGCAGATGAATGTAACAATTCTACGCCTCTCAAAACATGACGATGTCATAACTGTGGGATTTTTAATTTCAGTAATTAAACCGTTGCTTACCTTTGCCACATAACTGTTGTTGTAGTAAACACAGGTACCAAAGTGCTTGAAAGTGCTGTCAAATGGAACCCTAGGAACCATATCATTGTTGTAAACATATCTGTAATATTCAATCCCATTCTTGTTCAAATTCTTCTCCATGTAATTCGCGAAAGCCTCGTCGCCGACTCTGGGTTGCCCGAAAGTATAAACCCCATGCATCCTCTCCAGCAGCAAGGTGTCGTTGTGGTAAAACAAGATCGCCGGGAACAGAATAGCCAGCGCACCACCCAAACTGTGACCGGTGACTATGAATTTGGCGTCGGGGTTCTTTTTCAGAAGGTCTCTCAACGTGTCCCTTATGTCGTAATAAGCCAACGGTGCTCGGCGGGTTAAGTCTGGGATGACGAACTGCGGCCAGCCTAATTTTTGCATCCCCAAGGCTTTCAAGAATCCACTGTGAATCTTACCGATGTTGGTGAACTCGTACCAAGACAGATCGGCGTCCGAACACCAATCGTCTGCACTAAACGGTTCAGTTCCTCTGAAGCAAACAACAATGGTGTCATGATCAGCAGTTTTGTTTCGGAACAAGACGGCCTGGGTATCGGCTTTCAGTAGGTAATCTGCCGGAATCAACAAATCAACGTTAGCTAAAGCGATATTTAAATAAAAAAAAAATTGTAAAAAATGTATGAACAGTAAATTTTATCCTACCATTCCAATAATCTTTAAATCCTATGAGTTGCATCTGCAGACAAAGACAGCAAATACTGTAAGCTCAATGATTTTTAAGTAGAGCAAATATAATCTTTTTTATGGTGTTTTAAAATTTTCATTAATTTAAAAATAAAAAATTAAATAAAAATTAAAATTCGATTCGGTTCAGTTCAGTTCAACTCAAATAATTATAAATTTTTAACTCATAAACTTAAATAAATCAACCGAATATATTTACCTATTATCCAAATCAAAACCAAACCGAATTCAATAAAAAATCATATTAACTACTACAAAATCTATTTTTTTCTCGATTTTTTTTCTAGACCCTATATTCAAGTAATCTAATATCTTTCATAAATAAAATTAAAATTTTTTTAAAAAAAAACTCCATCGTTGTACCTTCCAATGATTTTCGACTATATCTTTGTTGTAAGCAGCATTATTGTAAGCTGCTTTGCAAGCCATAATAGAAAGTGCTGGGTAATACATTGCATTTCCGTACTGAATGTCACTGTCGAGCTCCGTTCTCGTGTCTGTATATCCAACAACCGAGAGATAAGTTGCCGCTTTTCTATCTGGAATCACGACCTTCCCTGTGTTCAAAACGTACAAACAAATCTCCTATCATTTTTATTATTCAATTTTAAGTATCTAATGTGTAAAGTAATTTCTATTTTTAGAAATTTTTTTTTCCTTTGGTTTTAATTTTGTTTGGTACAAATCAATCTATTCAGCTTTGCATAAATAGATGGAGGTATTAGGGGTAAGATAGATTCATATTTACGAAAAAGAATAAAATTTGAATTTTTATAAAATCATTTTTGAAAAAGAATTATCACAAATCCTCTAAAAATAAGTAAAATTACTTAAATAAAAATAAAAATATTTTACTCTCGTTAAAAATAAAATAAAATAAAATAAAATAAATACAGTGAGTGAATTATTTAAAACAGCAGAAACAGGAAGCTTGTCAGACTATTTAATTTATTCCATTTTTTATTCTTTCATGCACTCTTTTCAAGTCTTCGGGTGAAGAAGAACGTAATTAATGTCAAACAAAATCGAAATATTTTTTATTTTTGATTTAATATTTTTTTCTGGGTAATATTATTTTCGGTTTTGTATGATTAAATCAATTTTATATTAATTTAATTTGTTAAATTAATATATTATGTAAAATTTAATATTTTTTGAATATCAAGGAAAACATAATTAGGTGGACTAAATTTTCAAGCTCTTAAAAATAATTGTGACATTCAAACAACCTTGCTTGTTGACACTTTTAAATTAAGGGTTGTCATAGTTGAATCTAATTAGCTAATATATATATATATATATATCATATCTAGATCTAGTTATCCAAGATTTAAAAACAAAACAATATAAACAGATCAAGATCTGTTTTAGCTAATAACTCCAATTCGGAACAGACACAAACAAATCTAATTAAGTCGAAGTTAGATTGATCTTCGAAAAAGGTAAACCCTCTTTTTTTTTTCTTTCTCCTAAGTCAAAAATTAGAAAAAAATTAATTTTTTTATTTTGAAAAAAAAAAGTAAGACTGAAAGGAAAAAATGATAATTAAAATGTCTTTATTAATTATAAATTTTCATTTCCTTAACAAATATTCGTTGCTACAGTAATAAACTAAAATAACTTTTATCCAAATTTGCAATCATTCCAAATCCTCTGTCAGTGCTTAGACATTTTTTTTTTTGGTAACTTGACTTTAAAATTAGATGATAATATAAAATAATATTACTAAGCAAAAATATATATATATATATAAAATATTATTTAAGCTTAACTAATAAACTATGAAAGCATAAAATTAAATAGTGGAATAATATTAATGAATAACAGTATCTACATGGGATATGGTTTAAAAAAAAGATAATATATAAATAAAATCAAATTATACAAAAAAAAAAAACTTTCTTGAGTCTTGACTTAACAAAAATAAATAAATAAATAAAATCAAAGTTTATAAAAAAAAACTCCTGAGTCTTGATATTTTTTGCATATAATAAAAATAATAATTTTCTGTTTTATTACATTTATAATCATTAAAATTCAAAAAAAAAAACCAATAAATTTCAGTCCATAATTGCTATAATAACATATATTTGTCCAAATAAATTCAGGTAAGCACTTTTTTTTTTTGATAAATTAATCACCTTGTCAAGAATGGGTAAATAAAGTTCGATTTTCGGTAATGTTCTCGTCATAATAAAATAAAAGTCCATAATCTTAATTTATGTACTTATTTTCATTTAATAATGAACAATAACTTAATTAAGTTAATCATCCCATTTTATATAAATTTTTAAGGAGCTTTTATCCTGCAAGCGACAAACAAATGGTTAGAATAGAACAGTATATATATATATATATATATATATATATATATAGAAGGAACGAAAATTAAAAAAAAAAAAAAAAGTTGTGCATAAACGCATGAAACAACTTCCAAGTTGGAACATGGAAGCCAATATGGTTAATTTTTGTCCTTAATTAAATATGAATTTAGTCATCAAATATGAGTTCATTTATCATCTTTGGGTGCCAAAGTGAAAATAGTAATATATGTATGTATGTATGTATATATATATATATATATAGATATATAACAAAGAAATGGACGTAAATATATGTATATATATACCTTGCATGATATTTCTTACGAGACCAAGCAAGCCACCATTGTTAGGCAAAAGGTTGAGCATATCCTCTACCGTTTCCCCTACCTTCGCCATGGGGGTGGATATCGTGAGCAGGAATTTCTGCAACAGTGCACTGAGGAATATGATGGCTCTATACCAGAAACTTTCCTCTATTTCAATAGAGGTTTCGATGAACTTTCGCTTCTTTAAATTCTTAGAAAACAAGACGCAAAAGATATCGAACAAAGAGCCTTTCCTAGGGTTTATTATGAAATAGTTGCTATAAAAGGGCTTTTTGCCTGGAATGGCTTCCATGATCGATCTAGACAGCAAGACACTACTTTGGTATTGGTTTCTTTGGGGTGCTTTCTACCGAGCTTCGGTGCCCCAATTTATAGGCAAAAAAAAAGTTGGAGACAGGCACAGTGTGGGGTAGCATCTTGGCTAGCATGTTCGGTCCATTGAATTATTATTATTATTATAGAGGGTTATTTTTTTCACATGTTTTTTAACACCGTCAAAATTATTTTCGAGTTTTATTTGAACTTAATCCCTTTACTGGGCATCTTAATGATGCTCTCCAACGGCCTCATAAAAT
>JBBYHL010000004.1:3632199-3645498 GCA_038381835.1 Adansonia madagascariensis
ACATGTTGTGCATTCCTTTCGGTTCTTTGTCCACCATGAGGGCTTTGGCCAAACCCTTCCTTGCCCAAACTAAACTACTCCCAAAGTATCTCAAAGTGAAATCAAGGGAAAGAAAAACTTTCGCATAAAAGCAAAGACTCATTCAACTCCCACAGCAAGTGGGGGGTGGGGGGAGACTCTCTTATGCTCCAAATACAATGCTTAAGTAAAAAAATGACGGAACGAAATAAGATTTTGTTTTGTTTCAAAGAGGTCCAAGTTAATAACTAACATTGTCTGTTGTGAAAATTCCAATTTCTTAGTTGTGACCGAGTGAAAATAATAATATAACTGTGAATAACATCTATTATAGTAAATTAAATTTCATTAAAATAAAAAAGCTTTTGATATTTTAAAGTCTAAACATTAAACCACATAGAAATTACGAAATGCCATACAATTTTGCGATATTAGAATATGAGACATCCACATCGTGTGTGTTTTTTTTTTTTTCCTTGAAATGAAATAGGTTAGATATAGTTAATTTTCTTAGGAATGAGCAATTTTTTTTAGAAAATATGTGTATATATATATATATATAAATAAAGTAAAAGACGAAAATATAAAACATTCTTAATTTAATTTAGTTTTAATTTGGTTTTTTAGTAGAACATCAACTCAAGCATATATTTTATATGATTTTTGTTATTTTCTCAACGACACTAAACTTAGTTTAAAACTTTATTAATAATACATATATATATATATATATGTATATATATATATAAAACTCTTTTTAAGCTACTCAATAAAAATCCTTGTAGAGGATGGGGCGTGCCTTGCACATCGCTTCCAGTGGCTTAACTTTAGGCATAGTGACTCCTTTACCTTCTGTCATATCAATTTTTTCGTCGCCTACCCTCTCCCATTCGAAGCATTGGATCAATGACCCCAAAGCTAAGTTGACCATACGGTGAGCTAGGCTTGCCCCAGGACAAGCCCTCCTTCCCATCCCAAAAGCCATGAACTTGTATCCGTGATCTTTGACTTCATTGTCAAACCTTTCCGGCTTGAAACTTGTTGGATCATCCCACAATTTAGGGTCTCGATGTATAGCCCATGCATTGATTAATACGATGGTGTCGCGCGGCACGTTGTATCCACCTATGACACAGTCATCGGATGCTCTATGAGGCACCAAAAGTGGGGCAGCCGGGTATAGTCGAAGAGTCTCGGACATGATGTTTTGAAGGTATGTTAGCTTAGGTATATCTGGTTCATCAATCAGCCTTTCTTGACCAACTTGAGCATCTAGTTCTGCCCTAGCTTTTTTCAAGACGTCCGGGTGATTGAGTAAGTTCGACATCGCCCATTCTAATGTGACTGCAGCTGTGTCAGTTCCCGCAAGAAGCATAACCTATTATAGCAATCTCAAAATTGTAAGTTTACGTTATAAAATAAAACATTTTTAGAGATAAATAAAAAGATAATTAAAAAAATATTTTTTATGTTAATTTGATAGCATTAAAATTAATATCGTTTTAAAA
Source organism: Adansonia madagascariensis (assembly GCA_038381835.1). Taxonomy (NCBI): domain Eukaryota; kingdom Viridiplantae; phylum Streptophyta; class Magnoliopsida; order Malvales; family Malvaceae; genus Adansonia; species Adansonia madagascariensis. The sequence goes on from JBBYHL010000004.1 coordinate 3,633,726, forward strand.
CTTTTTAAAAAAATAAATTTAAAAGAATATTGTGAAATCATGGTAAAATTTTTAAAAATAATTATTGATTGTTTTTTATTTTTTCAAATTTTATAGTGGTAAAATGATAAAATGTTGTTCTATCGATGCCTTTAATAAACAAACAAGAAAATTTGACTTACAAGCATAAGCCCTTTGATAGTCTGATCAGTGTAATAATCTGGCTCTGATTCTTGTAAAGAAAGGAGATGATCAATCATGGTATTTCCTCCTTTTGCATGTCGACGCTGATCAATTAACCCTTGCAAGAACCCATCCATCCTCTTAGCGAGCCCCACCAATTTCTTCTCTTGATTACCAACCCAGCTCAGCATTGGCAGATAATCCGCCGGATTCCCTGCTCCAGCATTTTCAACCATCTCTGCTACAAGGTCCCTAAACTCCTTTGCCTCACTGTCATCAGCCACATCTTCACCACAATATCTCTTTCCGGTCATCATTCTCAAGAGATTATTAAACGTCAAGTCTGTAAACATTGATTTAAGCTCTACCTTGGCAAAGGCTTCACGAGAATTACGAGATAGTTTCAACAATAATATTCTCACTTCGTCTTTTCTGATACCGCGGAACTTGTTAAGGCGATTAGGTGAGAAGATTTCAATGGTACTGATACGACGGAGGTTACGCCAATGATCCCCGTATGGTGCGCTTATAACTGTGGTGTTGTTATAAGCTAGATGTTTGCTCGACGGGAAGTTCGCCCGGTTCGCTAACATGATGTCATTCTTGGTGAAGCATTCCTCGACCACCGACGGCGATGACACGACAACCGCAAGGCGTGTCCCCAATTGAAGGGAGAAGACTGGACCAAGCTTTTGTGAAAGCTCGAAGAAGGGACGGTGAAGAGGGGGCTTTCTCAGCAAGTGAAGGTGGCCAATGATCGGAAGAGAAAGTGGACATGGAGGCAAGTTTTTGTGGCGAGGCTTTGATTGAAACAAGAACTTGAAAGCAAGAAAAAAAACTATAAGGGAAAGAAGAGATGAGAAAAAAAATGGGCTTTCTTCCATGTTTGATTTCCGACCTTCTGTTTCAACAATGTTGAGGAAAACATTGCTTTGTCTATAATTAAATACTGCAATGTAAGCCTTTTTCTATAATTAAATAGTGCAATGTAAGTATTTTTCCAACGGTGGTGGGATTTTGACTTGTCTTGGTCTATTTTGTGCTGTCATATTTGGCTCCCAAGTCAAGGTAAATTTTTGGCTTCTTTCTTCTCCATTTCCATTAGTTATATTTTATACGAAATAAGTGATTATAGTTAAATTTGATAATTTTATAAATATATAATTATAATATAAAAAATATAAATAAATAAAATATAAATATGATACAAATAAATTAATATATTATAGTTTATATAAGTTATTGTTATATTAAAATTTAAATAAAATATATAATATTTTTAAATATTATTATATTAATAAAAATAAAATTAACACGAATATGGTGTGACGTTTAATTTAATTATAGGAACTTACATTTGAACTCTCCCGAGAAATTTCCACAAGTGCGATTTTGGACCCGTTTGGATTGGCCCCGAAAGTCTTGCGGATGCTAGACTTTGGACTATGGACTTTCGACTTCTGACTTCTGACTTTAGTTTACTTTTCACCAATCGGCCTTTTGCATGTTCCATCTGCCGAAGGAATAGATTGAGCTAATCCCGTTAAGAATCGGCCCAAATAAATTGGAACTGGCTCGTTAAACTAAACCAGTCTTAATTGAGCGCAAGTTCTATCAGGCCTAATTATTGACTAGGCAAAGCCCAACTTTTTCAGAGAAAAATAAGTTAAAAAATCTTTTAAAAAAATGAAGCTAGAAAAGAATATTCGTCTCTCTCATTCTCTCTCATTTGTTCTCGACGGTCCCCACAGCCCTCTCTCGGCTTATGCGAAAATAGAAGGCTTCTTAGTTCTTTGAGTTCTGCTCTCTCTCTCTCTCTCTCTCTCTCTCTCTCTGGCTTTGCATCGCTTACCTAATGATAGCCTGAGCCTCTTGTCTCAGCCGTCGGATTAGGCGACTTTCGTAACGATGAGCCCCATCACTTCCGTCGAATTGAATTACCTCGTTTTCCGCTACCTTCAAGAGTCCGGTCAGTTCAATATTTTCCTATAATTTGTAATCTCTCACTATAGCGAGCTCTCTCTATCTCTCTCTTTTTGAAACTCTCTTTTCTTGCTTTTGTTTTATTTTTAATTCTATATCCGGTGGATTTCTTTTTTATTTGTTTATTTATTTTTGCTGTATTCTCAACTAGTAACTCGAAATTTAAGCAGTTAATTTCATTGCTCGTTCAATGTAAAAGAAAAGAGACGAGAAAAAGAAATTTTAATCTAGAGCGTGTAAAATGTAAAGTTTTAGATTAATTTTGGCATTATAATGTTCAGAAGTTATGTTATGGCTCTAGATCCGCGAAAATAGATGGTTGATATTTGCTATTATGGTTAGGGTTTTGAATCTCATAGATTTTATTACCAGCATGATACAATACTGGCTAGGGCACTGGATATCTTTATTTGAATAATCAACCCTCATTTTCAGAAATACTTGATATTTTAGTTGAATAATTGCACTGATTGAGACTGGAATCTCCCCGTTAACATTTTGTATGATCATAGTATTGAATTGAAAATTTACATGTATTACTTAGATTTTGTTTATTAACCAATTCTAAAAGAACTAAGAATTTTTTTTAGATTGTTTTAGTTTCTGCTTTTTGTTTACATGGTGGTACTTAGATAATAGTAGGTGGAGGATTCCTTGGTTCTACATTATTCTTTTTTCAAGCTTCAAATGAATGGTTCTTGTAAATAATGTCCAATGTATCTTATCTTCTGCGTATCAATGCTTGCAGGTCTTATGCATTCTGCATTTACTTTAGGCTATGAGGCAGGCATTAATAAATGTACTATTGATGGGAATTTGATCCCGCCTGGGGCACTTATTACATTTGTTCAAAAAGGACTTCAGTACTTGGCGATGGAAGCCAACTTGAGTAATGTTAGCATGCTTATTGTTGTTGATTTTTTTGGGGCGGTGGGGGCAGCAGGGTGATACCTTAGAGTATATGTTCATCATGTTTTGTCTGGAGTTTGCAGAATGATGTAGAAATGGATGAAGATTTCTCATTCTTGCAACCTTTGGATTTAATAACAAAGGATGTAAATCAGTTGCAGCAAATGATAAAAGAGAAAAGGAAGAATATACAAAAGGATGGAGACAAAGGTAGGGACAAAGATAAAGATAGGAAGGTTGACTGGGAGCATGGAGGAGAGCGTGCACGAGTAAGAGAGAAAGAAAGACACGAAAGGGAGAAGGAACATGAAAAAGATAGGAAGAAGGCTGAAAGCAATAAGGAGCGAGAAAAGCAACCGAAGGAACTTGCTGATAGAGATATGGTTGTAGATCATGAAGAGAAGGATGCTGTCAACCATGAAGAAAATGGAACTTCTGTAGGTTAGTTAACACCTCTGTTATATTTCTTCCTTATCGGTTTGTTTCTATTAGCCTAGACATTATCTTTACTCTTTAGTTGAATATTTGGCAATACACGTGAAATTTGTCTTTATATAGATTTGCAAAATTGCTCCCTTAACCAATGTTGTTGGTCTTTCATGTTCATTTTTATTGCATTGTTGTGTTTAGCTGGACCAGAACCTATGGATATTGCTAATACATCAACCCTAGCATCTCAGGAGGCTTGTGAGATTCCTAGTTCTGATGTTACAATTTTGGAAGGGCACACTTCTGAGGTTTGTGCCATTTTGAATCTTCTTATGCATCTAAATGGACTTATAGATGCACATATGTATTCTTTACTTTCTCCTCTCCCTCTCTCTCTCTATCTATCTGTCTATCTGAGTATTTATTTTTTGCAGGTTTGTGCATGTGCATGGAGTCCATCGGGTTCACTTCTTGCATCAGGGTGGGTATTTTTCTGTGATGAAATGTTTGTTATGTTGATGGTTTGCGCTTTTACATTTTTACTTCTTTCCACTTTCTTTGTTCATTTCTATTCATTTGGCTTTTTAAATTGTTAGAACTTGCTCATTTTTGTTGCTTCTGGAGATATACGATGCGTGTTAGTTGAATGCGCAATTTTAGAAGTTCTGGTCATTTGTATGATAGAAATTAAGTGTTACTGATAGCAAAACCATTTTGGGCAGTACTTCTTCCCATTGGATAAGTGATCTGTAAACAAAAGTGCAATTTATGCACTCTCCAGTTGTGTGACTGTAGCATCTGTGGTCATGTGTATTGGTGTTTGAACTGCTGTAGGACCGGAGAGTTAAAGTTCTCTTTGTCTAGCAGGGATGCTTATTTACACTGTTGTTGGAATTAATTGAGATCTTTCCAAAAAGAACTGTGATCTTTTTTTTTGTTGATTTGCATGTCATCTATGCCTTTCATTGATTAATTTGTAGTTTTGGTTTTTAATCTCAGTTGTTGGAAGTCATTATAGCGGAGCGTCACTAATCAGTTTATGCATTCACAAAGTTGCTTCATCTCATTATATCACTTGCATTTAACTCTCATTGCCTCAATTTCTAGGTCTGGAGATTCAACCGCTCGCATTTGGACAATATCTGATGGGCTTTGCAAATCTGGTGCACAAAACAGTCCATTAAATGTTCTAGTGCTGAAGCATGTAAAAGGAAGAACAAATGAGAAAAGCAAAGATGTGACGACGCTTGATTGGAATGTTAGATATTTTACTGTTTTGGACTTAAGTTGTGTGCAATTTTTTGGTTCCTTTTAATACAGATCACGTACTGAGTCTACATTTTATTTTCTCCTTTAGTTGAATGTAATGGTTTGCTATTCTAGATAACATGATTTGTCATGGTGCTAATACTATGCAGGAGAACTAATCAGACTTGATTGTATTTAAAAAAATGACTATAGTTACCACATCGCAGATGCAACAAAGAGTAAACTGTAGTTACATTTTTTATGGTACACTTCTTGCTTTAGGTTTCCTAAAATACTTAGCTGCTGGAATTGCGTTGAATTGGGTGTAATCTTCTTCATTTAAACTTGACTAGATCTATTTTTCTTGAGATCATACGATGAACCTGATGAGTCCAGCTGCTTTTGCTCTGCAATGGTTTTCTTTTTCTCTAAAAAGCAATCGTTGCTGTCTAAAGTGTGTACTTGTAATTGTTCTTGGACAGTAAATTAACTTAACTGGAAATGCTTTAAATGGCACTTTAGCTGCTTGCCTATTTGGTTGTAATTAATACATTGCTATCTAAAGTGTGCCCTTTTTAATTGTTCTTGTGCGGTATGTGAACTTAATTGGAAAAGCAATAAATGGCACTTTAGCTGCTTGCCTATTTGGTTGTCATTCTTTTTTATATGGAAAAAGTATCATTGTTTTTGCCTACCTGTATTCAGGGGGAGGGGGCATTGCTCGCAACAGGCTCATATGATGGCCAAGCAAGAATTTGGACTACAAATGGTAAGTCGTTATGGGTTATGTTATGCATGTCATTCTATATCCTGCAGCTAAAGGCTACAAAATCAATTTTGATAAACCACCCGTTGAGTTGGTCTCCATACCAACTTCTTCTCTCTCTCTCTGTCTCTCTCTCACTCTATTATTTCTTGGTTTAGGTGAACTAAGGACTACTTTGATTAAACACAAAGGACCTATATTTTCTCTGAAGTGGAACAAGAAGGGTGATTATCTTCTTACAGGAAGCTGTGATAAAACGGCAATTGTGTGGGATGTAAAGGCAGAGGAATGGAACCAGCAGTTCGAATTTCACACAGGTGGGCTATTGGACTAAACTTTATGGTTTGGCTTTTAGTTGCATAACCGACATTCACTCAACTAGAGTTTCTTTAATTTTTACTGTTTAGGTCCAATTCTTGATGTTGATTGGCGCAACAATGTCTCATTTGCAACAAGCTCCACAGACCATATGATATATGTTTGCAAGATTGGAGAAACCCTCCCTACTAAAACCTTTTCAGGGCATCAGGTTTGTTTCTGGTCTCATTGGTCCTATAATCTCATAATTTTCTTAGGTGATTCTCTTAGTTTTATTTAAAAGAGTGGGCTAACTTTTAGTCTTCAGATTGATCTGGAAATGCCAAGCCCCTGTGTCCATCTTCTATGCTTTAACTGATATACTGTTCTTGATGCAACTCCTAGTTGTCGGTTGTGTGAAATGCATGTCTATTACTGCCTGTAACGTCTCCCTCAAATTCATGTCACATCCCCACCCTTCTTTCTTTTTGTTCCTCTTGTTTCTATTTTAAATTTTGTTACCTTCATCTAGTAAAAGAAAAGGCTTGATAAGCAATTAGGTCTGAGGTCAAGGTTCAAGCTGAGCTGGAAATTCTGAGCCCTAACTTTCCTCTTGTATACTTGAACTGATATTCCAATCTTTAGTACATCTCATAGTTGTTGGTTATATGAAATGTAAGTTTATACACTTAGTAGCGTCTCTCTTAAATTCATCTCTCCATGCATTGCCTCCTTTTCTTTCCTTTTCCTTTTCTGTACTATAAATTTTATTATCTGCATCTGGTGAAGTGCAAAGATTTAAAGTTTTTATTCAAGCTTTTCCTGTACAGAAAAGAGTTCCAATTTCAAGAATAAAAAACATTTCTCATTTCCATATTCCTTCTCTCTCTCTCTCTCTCTCTCTCTCTCTCTTTTCTCTGAGAAACAATTTAATAGCAAACTCTTACACCAATGAAATAAAGCCTTATGGCTTCGGTAACATACCAGCCTTGTAATTGGCAACTTTGATAAGCAAAACTTTTGAATTGAATTGTACATATTTGAACTTTTGTGCATTTCAGGGTGAAGTAAATTGTGTCAAATGGGATCCTACAGGTTCACTATTGGCCTCTTGCTCCGATGATATTACTGCAAAGGTTGTGTACTTTATATTTTATCATCACTTAACAGACATGCTTCATTTTCTTCTGATTTTTTTTTTTTTGAAAAAAGAATAATTTAACAATATGCTTGCTTTCTGGAATGTTATAGCTTTGTTTCTGTTGGTTTTGAGTCTTCTCTTTTTCGTTTTTCCTTTTTTCTTTTTTGGTAGTTGCTGCTGCTTTATGTATTAGTTTTCATTCTTTTCTTCTTTTGTGTCTCAACTAATAGAAGGTCTTGGTGCAGATATGGTGTATGAAAGAGGACAAGTATGTTCATGATCTGAGGGAGCATTCTAGGGTACTTTTCAGTTTTCAATTTTTTCAATATAATCCGCTTGTGCACATGCCTGGGTGCATTCATTTATATTTTTAGGAAAAATATTGAACAAGTGCTCTACAGGAGATATATGCCATCAGATGGAGTCCAACAGGACCCGGGACAAACAATCCTAACCAGCAGTTAATTCTTGCAAGGTAAAAATGAGGTGTAGAATTTATCTTTCCTGGATCATGATTTGTGTGCACATCACTCTTATGTTTATTATTAGGTCTAACAATTGAAGCCAGTAGATAGGCCAACTTGACTCAGTAGCCTCAAGTAGCAAAATACTATCGATACGTGTAATCTTTTCAAGCTTGGACTTGGTTGAGAACTTGAGATTATGGATGACGATGTAATTTCTCATTTGTCTCTTTTTCTCATTGTTTTGTCTCCATTATACTTCTGTAGTCTCTCTCTCTGTCCGTTCAGTACACATTTGTGGACAATAATTTTAATTGATATTTCACTGTTTGTGTGCCGCAAAGGCTTTGTTTCTACAAATTATACTGGCTTTTGGTTCGGCTGCAAGTGTTTGATTATTACAATTTAGGATGCGGTGGTTTGAGGAGTAGATAAAGTTAAAAGAAGTCTAGGTATTTACCAGAGATGTAAGAATATTCTGGTATTAACATAACCTGAAAGAGGAAAGGGAGAAACAAAAGAAAAGGATAACATGCGTCTAATACATTCTATGCTCAAGTGTAAAAGTAAATCCATTTTTAGTTCCAAGGCACTTGTTTAATTCAATGGAACTCATGTGGAGTTTAGAATTACAAGAGCTATGAATCACCATTAAGTTTTCCGTAACATTCTTCTCATCTTTGTCCATGTAGTGCATCATTCGACTCCACAGTGAAGCTATGGGATGTGGAACTGGGGAAACTTAGCTACAGCTTGAATGGACACAGGTTATTATTCTTTATGTAATTTTTGTTTCTTCTGTTTAAATGATGGCAGCAATAATAATTCTTATTTAAATTATATATTGTAAGATCACTAAAAGCCTTGTTGGTGGTAAAATTAGCAAGTAGCATGATATAGACAGTTTTTAAGGTAATGAGAATTGCATTGCCTTTTTTTTCTTTTTTCACAAGTTTCTTTTCATTAAACGGCTAGGGGCCCTGTATACTCCGTTGCATTTAGCCCAAATGGAGAGTATCTGGCCAGTGGATCCTTGGATAAATCTATGCATATCTGGTCCTTGAAGCAAGGGAAGATTGTAAAGACATATGCTGGCAATGGGGGTATATTCGAAGTCTGTTGGAACAAGGAAGGTGACAAGATTGCTGCTTGTTTTGCGAACAATACGCTATGCGTCTTAGACTTCAGAATGTGAAAACCTGGAAAGTTTAATTTTTCATTAATCAGAGCTACTTGCGGAGAAGATGGTGCATCGCATGCTCTTAGATAATCAGTTATAGCTAGGTACTTTATTTTGAATAAAAAGGGAAAACTGCAGCAGTGTAACTAGGTTAGGTTTTACATTTTCGTGGATTACACATTATTAACTAAAATTGATATTAATTGTAAATTGTAGTTTTGAACTATAGGAGCCAGCTTTGTGAGGGAACCAATGATGTACAGCATTGTTTTGCAACGAATCATGGGATCTGTAACCTCATATATTTCAAGAAGCTGCTGAACTTTCTGAGGTTGGTAAATTAAATTGATGCTCTAAAGTACGTTTGAATGTTATCTCTTCGGATTTTGAGGTTGATATAGTGCATAAAAGCTTTGTTACACATATAGTATGAATGTTATCCCTTTGGTAAGTCGTAATTTGGATAATACCATTGCCTAAGAGAAGAGCTAGATTGTCCGGTGATGGTGAGAAGTTGGCAGCCACGGCCGTGGTGGCAGATGAGAAAGTGGTACGGTTTATGGAGGGTGGTGGCAGTGGCGGGGTGGTGAAAAGCGGAGTTGATGACAGGCTTGAAGCAAATTCTCAAAAATCCAGATGCTCTCGAGCTTTTGTAGTCAAGTTCTAAGCATTTTACTATAGACTAGCTATCTGCTTTTGGTAAGTTGAAAATAATAATCGAAATAACAGTAAGAAATATATACTAATTTCTAGTATTTCTGAGTAGATTTCATAAGAATTGTAATAAAGTAGTTCACAATTGCATTCAAAAGGTCTCAGTTTCAATACATGTAAGATGTAATTGTTCATCAACCCAAAAAAAAAAAAAATTCCAATTTAGTATTTTTTTTTCTAATATCATTTGTATATAGAAGTGTAAATCGTAGATTTGCTGAAAGTGAATTTCCAAATAAGCCAAACAGCAAGACTTTCTTTTGCATAGATTTTTCATTTTCTTTAAAAATGTTTTTGATCCCTGTATTTAACACTTATGTTAAACAAATTTGAATATATTTAGATATGATCTTTTAAATATATAAAAATATTTTAAATATATTTGTATTAAATACATATTTGTTTTCAACATTTGTCCTGAATAAGGGTAACATAGCACCAATGTTACATACTTTCAATAAAATTCTTCAGAAATGGAGGCAACCGAATTTTCATCGTAAAGCAACATGTTCAACATCTCTCCTAGGAAGTGTAAAGCATACCCATTTTATAAAATACAGGCCATTTTAATTAATCTCAACCAATTGATGCCCGATCAAGGAAAGGAAAGGAAAAATATGCCCTTGTTGGTGACATTCCAAGACTTTCTAGGAAGTTGATTTCATTTTTCCTGATTGAAGGCATCAATACACGAGTATTTGAAGGGGTTGATTAGGAATGTCACATGAGTAGCTTTAAGGCGTATGCTTCAAACAAAGTCACTGTGGGAAGATCCATAGCCCAATCGCCATATTAGTTCTTCGGCACATGTTGCTGTTAAAGCCCTGTGGACAGCCTGCACTGCTCAACATCAGGCTCTATACTGATTTGTCTCCTCTCCAGCATTTTGCGATAAAATATAATAAGAAGTTTGTTAGCTCTTATTTTTTTAAAAAAAAAATACTTATATCCAATACATATTTAAATAAAAATACAAAAGATATAATATTTTAAATATATAAAAAAATTTTAAAAAAAATTGAACACGTAACTATGTCTGACAATCAATAACTATGTCTGACATTCATCAGAGTACAATATGCAGATTATTTAACCCAATTTAAAGAGTTTGAGAAATTATGAGTAAGTGTGGCAGATTTTTGGTTCTTAACCTATAAGATGGTGCATGTAAGAATGGAAGATGTAACAAACAACAGTGTCTCATCTCATTCAGCCAGATTGTTATGATAAGAGGCTTTTAGTTGGATTATTCCAGGAACCAGATCCAGGTGGCCCACCAGAGGCAAAATTATTTGTGTCATTTTCTTGAACTACCATTGATGAATTGATGAACAACATGTTCTCATCATATTCCCATTCCATCTTTGCCAAAGCGTTCTAAAAGAATATTTTCGAAATTAAAGTTTTCTATTTGAGAACTCTTTGGGTCTTTCTCTTTTGGTTTCATGGTACTTAGTTATTTACTTAACTCATCCCTAAGTTTTTTCAAATATATATGCTCAGAATAGAACTTCATTTCAGCACTGATAATCTTTGAATAAAATTGCTGTATGATAATAAATTTGATTTGATTGTTGATTTGAGTCTAATACTCTCATACAACTGTGAATTCCTTTCACATTTGGAAGGTAGGTATCCAGAACTTTCCAAATAGTCAAAAAATGAAAAAGAAACTTAAAGCAAAATTATCATTAATTATTAAAATAATTACATGTCATTAACAGCTAAACAGATTACTAAGAATTTAATCCGTTAATACCAAATAAGACATAAAAAAAAAAGCCATCTAGACAAGTCATTCTCATATATAAGTGTTTAAAAAATGTGATTTCTAATTATTTACCTTCACTTTTTCAAAACCACAATCCACATTTAATCTATGTAATTTAGACTTGGTATGACTTTTGAATACGAGTACGTATCCAACGTATATATATAAATTTTTTTAAGTTTTTTATTTATTTTAAGAGTTATATTCTCTGTATTATGTTCAGATATAAGTTAAATATAAATGTAAGATACGAGAGCTTGAAGAAAAATAAAAAATTAGAGTATTACGACATTTAGTCATTTTTGTTGTTTAATTTGATATATCTGCATCACCATTGTGTCATTTTTAAATGACAAGTTGAGATGCATTTAGGGTGATGCTAATTGCCATGTTTCAATATGCCTAGTTGGGAGGCATTTTAGCTTCCTGTTTTTATGTTAGCCTTTTTTTTCTTTTTTTTTTTTTCTTTTACGTTTTTAATTTCTTTTATGTACGGAAAGCCATATCTCTTCCTACAAAATGCCCTTTCGAATCAGCATTTCAATGGCATCCTTAATTATTGCTTTGCTTCAATCCTTATCTTCTCAAAAAAATGCTTTAAAAACTTGATAACAAGATAAGACTGAGGCTTTGATGTCTTACATTCATTAACATATCCTGATTGAATCTCCATACTTCTGCTTATAAACACACACACACACACGTGTGT
>JBBYHL010000004.1:3657213-3671605 GCA_038381835.1 Adansonia madagascariensis
GAAAGGAAGCTGATGCCAACAATTCATGAAGAGTTGGATCGTCGTCAGCTATTGTACAGCCTTCTCATGCCTGTAATGAACCTCTGAGTATATTTTTACTACTTAATCTTTGATGAAAGTCAAAGTTTGATGATTTATTTATTCTGTCTTTTTGGTGGTGATAGTTACGTTCCAGGATTGGACAAAGGGAAGGGACTTTATTTCTTGCTTGTGAAAGCCGAACAAGGACTCCTGGAGGTCTAGTGGCACGCCGAGTTCTTACAAGCTACTACAATAGCGACCACTTTAAGACCAGGCCATTTGATCCTTTCAACGTTTACACCAGCCCCAACGAAGCCATTCTTTGCGTCGATTCTTTCCAGAGCATGTATTCCCAGATGCTTTGTGGGTTGATCATGAGGGACGAAGTACTTCGTGTCCGCGCTGTGTTCGTGTCGGGCTTACTTAGGGCCATTAATTTCCTTCAAATCAACTGGAAACAACTGGTTCATGATATCGCAACGGGAACACTGAACACTAAACTAACGGATGCTTCGATTCGAGAATGCATGCACAAAATCTTGAAACCTAATCCGGAGCTTGCCGAGTTCATTACGAAGGAATGTTCGGAGGAGAATTGGGAATGTATCATCACTAGGCTTTGGCCCAACACGAAGTACCTTGACGTGATCGTGACGGGAGCATTGGCTCAATATATCCCCACCCTTGAATATTATAGCGGTGGCTTGCCGATGGCTAGCACCATGTATGCTTCGTCAGAGTGTTATTTTGGTCTCAACCTCAAGCCAATGTGCAAACCATCTGAAGTCACGTATACCATTATGCCCAACATGGCTTACTTTGAGTTCTTGCCTCACGATCATCAATTATCCACTTCGGACATCTCTCGTGACTCGCCACCGCGCCTCGTAGATCTCGCCAATGTGGAAGTTGGCAAAGAGTACGAGCTCATCGTCACAACTTACGCGGGGCTGTGCCGTTACAGAGTCGGCGACATCCTTCGAGTCACCGGCTTTCACAACGCAGCCCCGCAATTTCGTTTCGTCAGGAGAAAGAACGTGTTGCTGAGCATCGAGTCGGACAAAACCGATGAAGCTGAGTTGCAAAACGCCATTGAAAACGCTTCCATCTTACTGAAGGAATTCAATACCAACGTCGTCGAGTACACGAGCTACGCGGACACTAAAAAAATCCCAGGCGACTACGTTATTTACTGGGAATTACTCGTAAAAGACTCAGCTAATGCCCCCACCAACGATGTTTTGAACCAATGCTGCTTACAAATGGAGGAATCATTGAACTCAGTCTACCGTCAAAGCCGAGTTGCAGACAACTCAATCGGACCACTCGAGATAAGAGTAGTGAAAAACGGCACGTTTGAGGAGCTAATGGACTATGCAATTTCAAGAGGCGCCTCCATTAATCAATGCAAAGTTCCAAGATGCGTCAGCTTCACCCCAATCATGGAACTTCTCGACTCAAGGATGGTTTCAAGCCATTTCAGCCCAGCGTTACCACACTGGACCCCGACGTCGTTGAATTCTAGCACACTGCATCAAACTTTTTCTACAAAAAAGAACCTGTTGAAAAACAAAAAATTATAACTAATTATTATTAACTTTTCAAAAGGATTTGGGTCAGTACTGTTTTGATATAAAATCCTTATTGCACGCCTGATGTAATTTTTGGGTTCTTGCCCGTTTCATGTTTGTTTGTCGCTTTGGCAATCGTCTCTTATATGTGCCTCTTTCATTTTTCATTAATAAAAAGACGTTAATTGAAGATGTTATACATGCTTCATATTCCCCGTCAATTCCTTTTATCTTTTAGTGTTATTATTATTATTATTATTTGTTTCGATGACGCAACGGTATGAATGATACGATCTGACAATTCCAACTTTATCAGTCAAATGAAATATAAATTTATGATTGATCGACTAATGGTAAGATAAGGTTTAACCAAGGTTAAAAGAAAATGATCCGAAGGTTGAACAGATCAAATTTCTGCTAGTTTAATAATTTTTTTTATATTTAAACATTAAATTAATATTAAATATAGTTAATAATTAATAAAAATATGTATTAATTTGACTTAATTATATTATTTTTAATGTAAAATGAAGAGGTTATATGTTTGAAGCTTATTAATTATAAATAAAATTTTTTAAAAAATAAAAATATAAACATTTGATTTTTTTTACCAGTTTTGTTCATTTTTTAACTAATTGAATTGGTTTTATACCAATTTGATTAATCTCAAGTTCAATATACCCATCGGAATGAACAAATCATTGATTATCGATTAAAATAATTCAATCAATTGATCTGATCTATTTTAATCAATGAATTTAATTATAACATAATATGAATAACGCAATAAAAAAATGTTATCTATAGGGTTTGAATTTTTTTTTTAACAAAGTAGAGTTTACTCTAGAAATAAAAAAAATAGATTGTAAATACCAAGATACGAACTCTATACCAACTAGATATAATGTTTTAAAGCTGATTATATACATAAACTAATTAAGCTTCAAATTCTTACAAACTTTGCAAATACTTTCCGCAATTTGAAAAAGAAAATAATTCATATATTTCTTTAAAAACATTTAAAACAACGTTTACTAAATCTAGGACAATATTTGACACTAGAAAAATACCTTTTCTTCTTGATTTAACTAAATTCTTATCTATAGTAACATAAACACAACACACATGCTTCTGTTTTGCTTTATATAATTTATATATATTTGCAAATATCTTTTAGGTAAAATATATATAGTTAAGCAAGACTTAGGCTTCATTGAAGGCACGATAATAGACAATCTTATCGAACTGGAATGCCGTTTACTGTCAACGGGTGTGTAGTTAAAAACAATAAATTGACTGATGATGATGATGATGATAATAATAATCTTTCTAAGTTTAAATGTCTGCAAATTAACTTCTCAAACATACATGCACGATCTAGCTGCTGGGTTTTAACATAGCTTATTAAAAAGCAATTTGTTCTTTGTTAAAGTAAATTATTGGCAGCTTTGCAGGAGAGTAATATATTGTCGTTTCAACGGTATTGAATACGCCGACCATGTTGTTTTAAAGACCTAACAAGATCTCAAAAGTTTACTCTCGTGAAGTTTGACCACAAAAAAGAAAAAAAAAAGTGATGAAAATTAAGGTTTTTGAAACTCATGATCAAGGACAAATAGCATAAAATAGTAATGAAGGACTTCACTTTTGATGCTTACATACATACACACACACACATATATATATATATATATATTATGTTGTTCATATTCTGATAAGAGTGTTGGATACGAGTACGAGTCCAACACATGTACGTTTTCATACACTTGAAGATTTATATTCTCATATTTATGATCAAATATGTATTAAATATGAGTATAAAATATAAATATTTTAAAAAAAATAAAAAATCAAGACAACATAATGTGTATTTATACGTTTATATATAAGTGTATGTATGATTCATTAGTAATTGTTTTAAGTATCTAATGAGTCGGCTAAGGCAACAGTTTTTTTTGTTAATTCATTCTTAGGAATCTAAAGCCTAAAGGCAATTGAGAGATTAAAAGCTTTGGTTGCATCACGAAAAAGATGGTCTTGTCTCCCGCTCCCCCGCCTCATTTTGCTTGACGTTCTTTCGGCATCAATGGAGAAAACATGCATTCGAGTCAAGGTTTGAACTTTGAACTATTGCCGCCGAAAGTCGTCATTGAACTCCCCGCTTCTTGGCACTGCCCTACGCTACTTGTTGCCCTTGCCTTGCCCATAAATATAATTATTTACTCAAAAATCATTAACAACTAGTGTTATGCCCCCACTTTGTTGGGAGAATTATTTTTATTTTATAAATTTTAATTATCATTAATTATAAATTAATTATAAATTAAATTTTATTAAATAATAAATATGTATTTAAAATTGGATATGAATTTCAATTGATTTAGAGTTATTGAACAAATCTATTACTTTAAACACATCATTTAAAAATAAAATGATTAATGATATTTATTTAGTTTTTATATTTTTATTAAATACTATTTATTTATTTAAATTTGATATAGATTTTAAATCGATCCATGAGTCAAAATGTAGATCAATCACTTTAAATGCATCATTTAAAAATAAAATTAAAATAATTATTAAAATAAATGTTTGTAAACTTTTTTCACGTGTTGGCTCGAGTATCAATCTTAAATTGATCTTCAAGTTAATATATAGATTAATCCTTTTGAATAAACTTCTAAATTTAAAATTAAAATAATTAATAAAATAAATTTTTATTTTATTTTTTTAGCAGACTTGGTATGCATTCTAAATTAATCTGCGAGTCAGTATGCGGACCAACCTTTTAAATACATTATTTAAAAATAAAATAAAAATAATTAATAAGATAACAATGTTTTACTCATGACCCACACTGTTAGTTTTTTAAGGATGAAAACAATAAGCAGCAAATAAAAATAAGGGTAAAAATTACAGTCTCCTTATTAATAATTCTAATAATTGCTATTTTCTTCTTTAAAATTATTTTTTTGGGTTTCATTTTTTTTAATAATTATCAATCCATTTTCCCTTTTTAGAATTCTCCCTTTTAATGTTGCTGGAAGAAAATAACCTTACAAATTTAAAAAATACCCTTTAAGTCTTAAGAACTCAAAAATCATATATTGTATAGAAGATATGTCTAGTTAAATGTAATAGGCTATGCATTCAACCCAAATTAAGTAAGCTTATTTAAAGTTGGCGTTTGGTTCAAATCACGGGTGGAATAAAAGTGGTTGTTTCGGGGGCTTATTCAGGGAGGGAGGCTTGAATAGCCATTCAGTGGCCTTACTGAATGGTTACTTAGGCGTTGGACGTAATAAATAATTGCTCTAGATGATTCAAATCATCTTTGTTGATATTTGAATATCATAGTGTTTCATTCTACTGAATTAAACTACTGCAATACATATTTTATTCCATTCCAGCTCTCTTCTGTTAGCTATTCCATTACCGCTCTACTCTATTCTAGTAAACCAAACATATCATAAGTTTTACATTAGTATATAATATGTATATATCAGTGTAGTAGGTATTATAACAGTATCGGTCGGTATGTATTAGTTTTAAGATAAAATAAAATGGTATCAATATCATACTATTTCAGTTTTAGTATCAACCCTCTAAAGTGATCTATATTTGTATGTACCGATTGATATAAGATTTTGATATTCTTATTTAATTTTTACTTATTTGATTTTTTAAACTAATTTCCAATTTTTTTGTCTTTATCATTTTTTATAATTACTTTTATGAATAAAATATATTCGCCAAATTAGGCCATTGAACCTAATTAATAATAGTTTACTATATTTTCTAAATATTTCACAAATTTTTATTTGATATTTTAAAATTTTAAAATTTATGCTTGCATATAAAAATATATATTATATATATATATATATTATGAAGGTTTAAATGCAAGTATATATAACAAATGTTTTATTAAGAAATTTGAAAATAGGCTATATATAAATATATATAAAAATATATTTATAAACTATAAATGATACATTAAAACACATTGATATTGGTACATACTAGTACTAAGACAAAAGCATTATATCCATTGATATGGTAGTAACTACTTTGATATATATAATTAAAAGTGCATACTTAATTAATTAATGGTGGTATAAACTTGTTGACATCATATATATATCTATACATATATATATATATAGATATATATAGCTAGGAGACATGTAGGGTTGAGTATTCGATCAATTGGGTTCTAAAATTTTTAAAAACGATTAAACTAACTAAATTTTTAAAACCAATTAAACCAACTAAACAAATATCTCAAAAATAAAATAACCGAACCACACTTAAGTCGATCGATTTAATTGATTTTAAGGTTTTAAAATATAATTATTTTTATTATATTTAAAAATAATTATACATTATATGTTATATAATATATATATAATAAAAATGATATATTATATTATAAAATTTTAAAATATAATTAAAAATAAAAAATGATTGATTTATTCAATCTATTCGATTATCAATTTCTATATCCGAAAGTTAATTAAATCGACTCAAACCAATTAATGCTTACCTCTAGACACACTATTTAAATTAATATATGCTAAATTTTATATATTATGAATGTCTTTATCCACTTTTAATTTGTTTTCCTTGTAAATTACCTAGCTAGCTTGCTACCCATGGCATCTTATAGTTTTATCACTTTATTGTTGGTATTGTTAAGCATCCAATTTTAAATCAGTAGGTCGTAGATGAAAAGGTTCAATTTAAATATAAGATGCAATTCAGGATTTAATAAATGTACGATAACATCATTTAACAAACTCAATCACGTATTAATAGAGATGATGGACAAGAGGAATGCAAGAACAATGAAGGGATTTTGATATCATGTTAAACGTCCAACTTAAAATTAATTAATGATAGATGAAAATGCTCAATCTAAAAAAAAAATACAATCATAGTAAATTGGTGAACACACTTAGCATACATTAGTTATTAAGTAATTGCATTAACAATACTTAATTATGCCTTTTCTACACTAATCAACAAGAATTTTCTCATCTCATTCCAATTTTATGGAATTAGTGAGAATTTTTGCATTTAAAACTTTTGATTAACATTAAAGGTCATGTTTCACAATGCTGTTGACACAGCTTTTGAGGTTAAAAACTATTCTTTTATCGAAAAATAATGTTAAATGGGTAAAAAATTGACTTTGACAGTTAAAATCAAGATTTGACAACTTAGACAAAAAAGTCAAGAAAATTAAACTTTTACAGTTTGCAAGCTTGCTTTTGAATAAAATGACTCTATTATACTCACATTTTCATACTTTTATTATTTAAAATATATATTTTTTATATTTCAATTCATTATAATAATGTTAAACACTTAAAATTTTTCCAATTATATTTTTTAACATAATTTTAAAATATTTTTTCAATCTAATTTTTTTCCAATAACAACGCTAAACTAACCTGCTTTAATGTTGAGCTATAACGTTGAATTGGTAAAGTTGTTTCTTCTTGGGTCTCTCATTAGTATTTTTACGCACGGCTTGTCTGTAGTGGGCTACTCGGCCCAACACAGAACCATTTAAGGGCCTGGCCTTCCGCTTGGGCAAAACTAACCCGAAATCCCGCCGGCCCCCCCCCTTCTTAAAATGCTACATGCGCCGACATGAAAAGCCTTGGACCAGCGATTCTTTCCTCTTTAAGAGAATTTCTTTTCTGCCATCTTGAGCTGACATTTAAAGAAGAAATCTAAAGAGCTAGAAAATAAGGTGACATTTAATTTCTTAGATCGACGGCGCAGGATGACCTGAAAGATGCTGCTATTTGCTGCCATTAACCGAAGCATTTTGCTAATTTTGGCTATTTAAATTGCGGTCACTGAAGAATTGTTACATCGCGTTTGTTATCATTATAGATATAATAAATATTATTAACGAAAAAAATTAAAATTATAAAATAATGATAATTTATAATATTGTGTTAAAATCGTTATTTAACTCTATGTTTAAGGTTACACGTGCTTGAAGCTGATACTAACCCACGACCCACTCTGAATATGGTTTGCTCAACTGGGAAAAAAAATCAAATATTAGGTAAAAATTTTGGACAACATCAGAGAGCCAAAGAAAAGAAAGCAAGCTCCTCTTAACACTTTTTCTTGAATTTCAATGCCCGGAAAGTGGTATATTCAGCTTTTTATTTGTAATTTTCTATCCACCAATAACTTATTAGATATGCAAATGTTAATGTAGGACTGACTTGTCCACAGGCAAGGATACTAGTCTACCTCGACAAGTCCGGTTCATTTGGTTTCATAGGTCATTTGTTAATTTTAGTCGATCGGTCCAATTTGTATTAATATTTAAAAATTAAAAAAAATAATTTTATTTTAAATTTAATTATAAAATATATAAATATTAATATAAAATATTTTTTAAATTTTTTATTAACTATAAATAATAAATAGATTGGTCGAGCCAAAGACGAGCTTAGATAATGAATCTAAAATTTTTTTAGCTATCTATGAACACCTTTACGTACGAAATGAATTTTGATTTTATCTTTCCATGCTAGTTTGGTATTCTTAAACTATGTTAAGTTAAATTACAAGTATTAGGGTATGCTTATTTTTTTTAAAAGTTTTTTATATATAATTAAAAGATATTAATTTTTTTAAAATTTTTTATTATATAATTGACGATATATATATATCTATAAATTATCAACGAAATGGCATTGTTTAATTGATTGGCAATATGAATTATATATGATCAATATATCAAAAAAAAATTATAATTATATCTTAATAAAGGACATATATATATATATATATATATATATATATATCAATACTTGAAAAAAATCGGAGTAATTGTCTCATAGGAAAATAAACGTTTGCAGCATTTTGCAAAGCAGAAAAGCAAAACGACACCGTTCTGAGGGCATACAAACGTCTTTATTTTATTAATTCCACGGACGTTGGTTGAAGAAAAAGCTAACAAATCAAACACCATTTTTTTGTTTTTTAAATTTCGTCAGTTTGTTGCGAAGTTCATTTCTTGTACCCTCCGTTCGTGCCGCTGACTTTCTCTCTTGGGAGCTTTCCTTCAATTCCTTCGTCTTCAGCCCGAGCCGAGCTTAGCCAACCACACTCGTAATGGCGCGGGCACTCGGCGTCGACCTAGCCTTCGCCACTGTCGGTTTCTATCTCCTGTTTCTGCTCTCCGAATCAAACCCCTCCACCTCCCCATCACCTCTCCTCCTCCCTCCGCCTCACCACGGCGCTCCTTCCGCCATGATCCTCCCTCTCTTTACTTCTCCCAAGAATTCCTCCAGAACCTTCTCGAACTCTCCTCGCCACCTTCTGAGATCCGACTCTCACTCTTCCCATCCCAATGCTCGCATGCGACTCTACGATGATCTCCTCCTCAACGGGTACACTATTATTATATCATTATCATTATCATTATCAATACTTCCTTTAGATCATATTTTTCGTTTTTCTTTTAACTGATATTTTCGGGGATTGAAAATTTCTAAGGTATTACACTACGCGGCTTTGGATCGGGACCCCTCCGCAGAGATTTGCGCTTATAGTGGATACTGGAAGTACTGTTACTTACGTTCCTTGCGCCACTTGTGAAAATTGTGGTAGACATCAGGTGATCTTAAAATCTCATTCATCTTTGCCTCCTCATTCGAATTTTAAAATTTATTCATTAATGAATTTTTTTCCTACTTTTTTTTCCTTTTAAATCATCTGTTTATTTAATTCTTTTTTGGGACATGTAGTGTATTCCAAGCATAATTAGAGTAGATCTGACTAGAAAACCCCTTTTTGATTTCTTAAGCATTGCTTTACTCTTTGAGATTTCATTCTGGCTTTGTTTGATCGTTGATTCTGCTTCCGGAATAAAAAAAAATGTAAAGATTACTTTAAGATGTAAAAGCAAATGGTATTTTTGAAAAAAAAAATCAATGTAAAAAACTAAAGCTTTGAACATTGATAGAAAGTTGAATGGTTTTATTTTTAGATATATAATAATTAGCTTGGAATTAGTCATACATTTTAGTCAGCTGCTTTTGTTTTTTTCTTGTTAAATATGAATTTACTTTCATACTATTTGTTTCATAGCAATATTTTAGGAAACGAAAATTATGTTGCAATGCTGCCCTAATAATAGTTTAGGCAGTTAAACTAATAGGTTTTCTGATTTCCTTTTATCAGGATCCGAAGTTTCAGCCCGATTTGTCCAGTACTTACCAACCTGTAAAGTGCAATTTGGATTGCAGTTGTGACAATGACAGGGTGCAGTGCATTTATGAAAGACAGTATGCCGAAATGAGTAGCAGTAGCGGTGTCCTTGGTGAGGATATCTTGTCCTTTGGGAATCAAAGTGAACTTGCTCCTCAGCGTGCTGTTTTCGGTTGCGAAAATGAGGAAACTGGTGACCTTTACAGTCAACATGCTGATGGCATTATGGGATTGGGCCGTGGCGATCTCAGTGTTGTTGACCAGCTTGTTGAAAAAGGTGTGATTAGTGATTCGTTCTCATTGTGTTATGGTGGGATGGATATTGGTGGTGGTGCTATGGTTCTTGGAGATATATCTGCCCCATCGGACATGGTCTTTAGTTCTTCGGATCCTGTTCGCAGGTATGTTTTTGTAAACATTTCTCAGAGATAGAATATGTTGTCAATTTCGTAAAATACATTCAATACATCTGACACATTTACTCTAGTTTCGGGATGGCAACAGTCCATATTACAACATTGATTTGAAAGAGATACATGTTGCGGGGAAGCAGCTACCTGTGAACCCAACAGTCTTTGATGGAAAGTATGGAACTGTTTTGGACAGTGGTACTACATATGCGTATCTACCAGAAGCAGCATTTGTGGCATTTAAAGAAGCTGTAAGATTCAATTTCCATAAATGAATCATAGTTTGTTAAAGTTTTAGCTAGGCCTATTAACCTGTTCTTAATGGACCCTTTTTGTCTCCTGGCTGAATGATTTGTTGAGTTTAAATGACTTAGAACTTAACTCTTCATCCTTAATGCTATAATATGGGGGGTCATTGAAGTTTTATTCTAACAATTGTACATATTCTTTTGGTTGTAAGGGCATGAGATGACTACATGCATAACAGGTTGATCTGTTAACGGTCAAAACATAAAACTTGTAATTTTACTGTTTTAACCTTGTCATTTTTATTGTGTTTGTTCTTTCCCCTTATGCTTCATATTTGCATCTTCCTATTGCAGATTGTGAAGGAACTCAATACCTTAAAGCAGATCCGCGGCCCTGATCCAAATTACAATGATATATGCTTTTCTACTACTAGCAGGTATTACTTATACTGTGTACAGTTTACCATAACAGAAAAGTTGAACAGTTTTTAATTATTTATTGTGAAAACTGATTAGTTATCTTTGCTCTGATATTAACGGTTAAAATTTGTTTCTCTGCTTCAGTGATGTCTCTGAACTCTCCAAAATATTTCCAACAGTTGAAATGGTATTTGGCAATCAGCAAAAATTATTGCTATCACCTGAGAATTACTTGTTTCGTGTAAGATTTTCACCCTGTAATTGCTTTTCTGTTGAGTGAAGGGAAGCTTCTTAAGGTTATACTTGACGTTGGTTTAGGAATAGTTGCATTTGAGTTCAATTGAGTTTTCTGCTTATCTTACATCTTATATTCACAAAGCATTCAAAGGTGCACGGTGCATATTGCCTTGGGATCTTCCAAAACGAAAAGGATCCAACTACTCTTCTGGGAGGTATGTTAACTTTCAGATAACTTGTGTTTCATGATGTTATTCCCATTAAAGCACCATCTTCTTTGGCAAAGTTCGGCAAAATATCTCCAATTTTAAATCTAAAGCTTTAGTTTGATGCCATGAAAGTTCTGGGACTGTTATTTTCTTATTTTTCTTTCTTGTTCAAAATTAACCATTTCCTGTAATAGGAATTGTTGTACGTAATACACTGGTTACATATGACCGTGAGCATTCGAAGATTGGTTTCTGGAAGACTAATTGTTCTGAGCTATGGGAAAGGCTGCACATAACTGGCGCAGCGTCACCATCTCCTCCTTCTTCAAGTGGAAAGGGTAATTCTACTGTGGAGTTGCCAACTACATCCGCTCCTGCTGGATCACCACGCTATGGTAGATTAAACCAATGTTATCCCAAGACCTTTATGTGGTTCTTATTTTATGTGAACCCATTAGAGGACTAGAACTCTGTTCTACCATTTCTTTCATTGAAAAGCATGAATAATCTATGCTTCTTGGTGTAAAATCAGGATCTATGATGTATGTCAGCTTCATCGGAATTCTTTCTGATGAAATTTCCTTACTGTTTAACAGGGGAAATTCAAATTGGCAAAATCACATTGGATATGTCATTCAGCATCAACTACTTATATCTAAAGCCTCAGATCAACAAACTTGCTGAGTTCATTGCTAAGGAGTTGGATGTTAATGCTTCACAGGTTCAACAAATACTATCTTCGTATACTTTCGCATTGAAGGCAGTTATTTATGAACTATTAATATGAAATAACATATTAATTACTGAAGGAACTTTAAACTATCATACTAAACAGTTGATTTTTTTTTTTTTTTTTTGAGGTCTATGGTTAGGTTCTCAAGTAATCTTTATCTTATGGGTTTCGAAAATTTTTTGGATGATTCCAGGTCCATTTATTGAATTTTACATCGGAGGGAAATGATTCTCTTGTCAGATGGGCCATAGTCCCTTCAGGATCTGCAGCCTACATTTCTAATGTTACTGCAATGGTAAGTCTTCTTTTAGATAATTGCAACTCTTTTGATGTACAAGATAACAGCCTTTTGCTTGATGAATTTCTGCCTCCAGAGTATAATTTCTCGACTTGCCGAACACCGTGTGAGGCTTCCTGATACTTTTGGAAATTATCAGTTGGTGCATTGGAAAGTTGAGCCTTCTGAGCAACGGTATGTTTCCATCCTCTAATGGCCTAGATATTTCTCTTAGGTTATCATTCTCCTGATCTCTTGCATGGTATGGAGCCTGGGGGGCTACTGTCTTATGCCATCTTAAAAGATACCTTCCTAATCTCAATTTGATTAATAACCTATGTTGCTCCAACTCTTCATTATTTTTTGAATTACCTGTATCGGACACCGATGTCCGACACATTTCTGATATGTGTATGAGGATATAACCCTCTAAGAACTCTTCAAATATATGAAAAACTCGGACAATGTTTAGCGTACCCGTGTCGGCATATATTCATATCTGACACTTACACCCGAGTCCAAGTAACGTAGGAATAATCTATCGAAGGTTCAGTGTCTATTTACATTTGGATCTGATATTGCAAGGGCTTCCTTAAAATTTTTAATACTATACCTGTGTCCCTGTCGGTGCATACATAAAAACTTGTACTTTAAGTTTTCGGGTCTGGATATCTGTGTAGTTCATTGGCTTTAATAGCATGAATACAGTGCAAGCGTAATAACTTGTACCATAATTCCGAGCTGTTTAGGTCATCTGCATGGTACATTAGTGTTTATAGCATGAATCTGTTCTATCTTTACATTCTCTGAGATATCTGCATCCTGCATTGCCTTAGCTCTTGGGTCCTATTCTGTAATTATAACACAAGTCTATAAATCGTTGAAATATAAAGAATCATTTTTTTTTTTGAAAAGTGAAAATTGTTACTCATCAAGGTGTTGTATTCTTAACTAAATAGTTTGTATTGTATCGAGAAAAAGTTTGTTGCAGTATATGTATGCAAGGTATATAATAAACAAAATTGAAATAAGAAAGAACGTCTAATCTACTAATTCATGATTCAACCTGTATTTTGAGCTGCTAGTTGACCTCTTTTAACTCTATGCTGCCTCAGATGTTTGAGAAATTCCCGAATTTACTATTTCCCTTGTTTTCTGTGAATTTCCTTTAGACCTTAATTTGAACCCCAACCCCAACCTGGCCCATTCCTACTTCTCCCTTTCCCTCTTGTCTATAACTTATACCTCTTGGTGAATCTATTTTAAAAATTGTGTTAGTATCTATGTTACCTGGATTCAGGATAAGTGTCAGATACAAGTATATGTATGACACGGTTAGCCAAGCATTATGTTACATGGATCTTTTAGGAAAATGAAGAGTTCAGGTAACATACGCTAGTATTTTACATGGAAAGTGATGGTACAAACTCCAACATGACTTATTCGTCATAAATGATAACAGGACATGGTGGCAGCGATATTATTTGGTGGTTCTTTCGGCTATTATGGTAATAATAGTCATCGGATTATCTGTTTCCGTAGTCTGGTTGATCTGGAGACGCAGACAACAAATGCTCAATTCATATAAACCTGTTGGTGCAGTTGTTCCGGAGCAAGAACTCCAGCCACTATAGTCTTTTAAAAAGCCTTTTTGCTTTTGGTTATTTAGCAGAAGATTTTTTTTCCTGCCAGATTGGGGCTATATGGGTTCTGCATCAAAATACAGTTTTAATGGTTCTAAAGCTTTGTTCGGTTACAGGGATCTTCATTTTTTTTTTGCTTATCATTTGAAGATAAAAGTATAGAAAAGAATTTCTCAACGAAAGTGAATCAGAAAAACTCATTAATCAATAAATATGAAACAGAAAAGATCATTAATCAATAAATAAGGTTTTGATTTACGAAACTTTTGTTGTCTTATTCTCGTCTGCTGCTTGCATCTTTTAGCGTACTTTTGGGTTGGATGGCAAAATTATCTGCAAAAATCAGAAGTTTGATTTAGAGGATTTATACATTTTT
>JBBYHL010000004.1:3730154-3741183 GCA_038381835.1 Adansonia madagascariensis
TAAATTTTAAACGATCTAAATTTATATATAAATTTTTTATTATATATTCATTAACTTATTAATTTGGCGTCTTGAGTCTAAACATAATTTTTAAATTCATAACGAATACGAATGCAACACAATCAAGCACAAATTAGCATTTTATCCAGGCCTAAGTTAATGAACCCTAAAAGAGAACCAAATTCTCATCTGAGCTAGAGAAGGGGGGAAAATGGCGACGGAGATTTTTATCCAGGCGGCAATTTTGTTATTAACGCTCGCTATCCTCTTCGCAATTCGATACGTTCCCAAGAAAACCGTAACCAAGCACCGAACCGACCATCGAACCACGGCCCAGTCCCAACGCCATCTCACCCGAGCCAACAACTTGCTTACTCGAGCCAAATCCAACCCTCGCAAAGACCAATCCCAAACCCTAGCCAAAGCCGCCATGACCGAAATCGAAAAGGCACTCTCTTTTTCCCCTAAAGATCCAACTCCTCACATCCTCAAATCCCTAGCCCTCGACTTGTTGGGCCACAAGGGATCCGCGCTCAGATCGCTCGATTTGGCGTTGGATTCGCCCCGGGTGAAGTCGTCACTCCCCGAGAGGGAGCGCATGGAGGCGATGGTGAGGAGGGCTGAGTTGAAGTTGGCGGTTAATAAGAGACGGCGAGTTGACTCGGCCATTTCGGATTTGAAGGAGGCTGTTACGATGAGTGATCAAGAGGATGGTAATGCAGTCAAAACGAAGGCGTTTTGCTTGTTGGGTCTTAGCTACGAGTTTAAAGAGATGAAGGCAGAATCTAGGAAGGCTTTTGAGGAGGCGCTTAAGGTGGAGCCGGGCTCAAGCGTGGCTCATCAGGGCTTGGACCGGCTGGGTTTGTCATGACTCGTCATTGTTTTCTTTTTTTCCTTTTAAATTTTTCCCCAAATAATGTAAAATTATTTTTGTGTTGTGTATCTAATTTTTTAAAACTAATTTTGTTTCTCTTCATATTCTTTTTTTTTTAGAAAAAAATATAAATTTATTGTTGAATTAAATATTAGAATTTTGTGTTTCTTGAGAAGTGGTACGAATATCAAAGACGATATCATTATTGATATAAAAATAGTTTAGATTATACTTATTACGAAATATTATTTATTTTAAGGATTTAGACTCAAGTTTCGAACTTGACTTTTCTTCACAATTTTGTTTTTTTTAAAATGATCTCTTAACAAGAGAATGATAATTTTTATTTATAAAGTCACAATTTAATCTTTGATTATTAAATGCAGCATTATTGTACTCTCAATATTATGTGTTGATGCTACAGTTCAACACATTGATAAAAGTATTTTAGGGATCACCTGTAATGAGTTAATTTTCGCTTTAGATGCTTGAGAACTATCTTTTAGCTTTTATAAAAAAAATATCTCAATAAAAGGATACTGATCTTTTATCGTAAAGTTACACTTTAAACCTTAACTATTAAACATAAAATTATTTTTTTTCCAACACTAGGCCTCAAGTCAACGTTGTGGACTGCATGTTTGTTAGGGCATCAAATCCTACAAACAATGCCATTTCTCATGTAATTGTTCCACATTATCGACGAAGGAATTGTTGGGCATTGAATCCATTACGAAATATTATTCGACTAGAGGCTGCAAGGAATTATTCTTACAAATTTATCTTTTAAGAATAGACGTTTTGATAAGAGAAAGAATAGTTTTTTCTTATAAAGTCATGATCCACTCATTGGTTATTAGTTTAACACTATTTTTTGATATAACGGATCGTCACTAATGATGCAAAGATTGATGATTATATCCGTTACGAGATATTATTCTCTTTAGGCTTTGGAGCTTGTTCTAAAACTTGTCATTTAAGAAAAACATCTTGATAAAGTAAGTGGACTTCCTTACAAAGTCATGGTCTAATCGATCCTTGGCTATTAGATGTATGATCATATACCCCTCAATACTAATTCTTTAGTTAAAGGGTGTTCTCGACGATATAGATTTTCATAAATAACGTTATTGTTAATACAATGGATCAATACTATTTATGCAAATATTATCTGTTCTAAGAATTTAATGACTCGTTCTCTTGATTTTTTTTTTTAAAATATGTTTTAATTGAAGAATGATAACTTGTACGTATAAAATCATAATCCAATTCTTATTATAAAATGTGGAATCATTCCTCTCTTGCCATTATTTTTTATTTTTTTTTTATTTACTAAAACCCAAGGAAAAAATAAAAGCCAATCCTATACTTAGATCCTTCTTTTCTCTTTGACTACCAAATTCAGCAGAAATCTAAAAAGGCAAAGGTCTTGGACATAGCAAACAAATAATAAACAACTTATTTAATTGAAAAACTGAATTGCACTGCATCTAAAACCTAGGCCCTAGCCTAAAATGGGTTGGGTCTCCGACCATTCATTTTTTTAAGAGGAGAAGCCAATATTAGTGGACCGGTAATAATAAATAAGAGATCAAAAAATAATTAAAATATAACATAATATAAAAAAATAATTAAAATATAACATAATAATATTTTAATATTTTTGTAATATTAATATTAATATAATATATAAATATAATATCAATATACAAATTATCAACTTTAAAGAAGGATACCTCGAAACCTGGGAAAGGGCTCTGGCCTAAAGATTGAATTAGGCTGCTTGCAATATAAGCGTTTTCGGAAAATGTTAGGCCGAACGCACGCGGAGCCCTCGCCAGGGAGCTGTTGCCAACAGAAGGACTAAAACCAAAATAAATTGGATGTCATCTGGAGGTGCGGGGAATCGAACCCCGTGCCTCTCGCATGCGAAGCGAGCGCTCTACCATATGAGCTACACCCCCGTTGGTTCTCCTCTGCTATGGGTTGAGCTGATAGATACTAACTTACGGAACAGTTGCGTCAAATATTTCTCATTATTTATAACATGCTTCTTGTGAGAGAAAATGGACAATATCTTATAGGTGGTGCAAATCGTCACATTTGTACCTAAGCCGACTTGACAAACACAGTGGACTCTCGTTAAAATAGAAGATATCGTGGATCTAAAGAAAAACCATGAATCCCATGTCAAACTCTGCAACAAAGTTTAATTGAATATGTAAGTGCTGACGTCATCTTCAATCCATAAAATACATTTTGTAAGACAAAACTGCAAATAAAATTTATATTCAGACTTCCTCATTAGTTATTTCTTTTCATATGAAATAGGACGCTTGTCATCAAACAAAAATTATAAATTACATTTCGAGGGATGATGGCATAGATAGTTTAAAATCGGATATCTAACACCAGCCAATTTGTCTTTTTGCAAATTCGGATATTAGGTTTACTATTTCGTAATGGGTTCGGATGTTTCAACAATTGCAAATATTCTATCCGCAGCCATCCCCTATGCATTCCAAACTTCAAATGAACAATAAATATAAAGAAAATTCTTTCATTAAAAGAATATTTAACTGTTTTCAGCTTGGAACAACCAATTACAAAGATGCTAATATTACTAATTCTATTAAGAATTTCGTGTTGCAAAAGAATTAATATATGTAGTGGTAATTCTATGAATGACCCAAACCATCTCGGAATGCACAATATTGAGGAATTGGTCTTTCAATACAGAAACTTAACCTTTTTTCGGCCGAAATGAAACTTCAAGCTGAAGCACAAGCTATCTTCCGATGAACACTTACGCACGCAAACATCTCGAACAACAACAAAGCGAGGCAAATTTTCTAGGTAGAGAGTAATCTGATTGCAAGGATGGATCGATTGCCATGTCTTCGGGACGTGACCAAATGTAGACCCCTCGTTCTTGCCGGCTGCCTGGGACGGTGTTGTCGAGTACAAGTGCTACCAAAAGTGTAACCACCATGCTCATAGACATGAGTGCATTTATAGCAAAATCAAGCTGACACACGTTCATGGAACAATATGTCAAAAACCTTTTTCATACGATTAGGAAAATCAAGAACGGCACAATAAATCACAAAATCAGAGAAATACAGCGTAAGAGTGTACACATCTACGTATCATCAGCTTAGCCACTAGAATGGTGGCATTCTGCATCATGATGCAAAAACATATATGCACATCTTGAACTTACTTGTTTGCTAACAGTGTGGACTGGTCCATCCGATGCAGCCGCATACGGAACAAAATAACTCGGCAGCATCAAACTTGACTCAGGTTGGTACTGTTGGAAATAGGCAGCTATGGATAAACCAAGAAACAAGGACACTCCAACAATGGTTATGTTCCTGAAACTTGCTGTCTGAGTGTACTTCAAGGTTGAGAGGCCTATGGCCACGACAAGGGCCCACATGAAGCACAAAACAGAAGCAGACAATGACAGTGGTATCGAAGCAAGAATTGCACCCACTTTTCCTGTCAAAGATGAGTCAACAAATCAACAAAATAACTCATAAATGTATGATAAACAAGGTAAATAATATCTAGCAAGGCATATTGAATGCATATGCAACCCACAGATAAGGCATCCAAGGCTTCATACAGGTATCAACCTGTAAGATCAAATTGGAGGAAATCTAATCGATTAAATCTAACCGTGGCTTTTTTGTTTCTTTTTTGGGAATGCATCACCCAGATTAGATATACAGCTAGTAGGACAGAGTTAGTACACCCTGAAATCATATTCATAACCATTGAATAACAACATTCTATCATCTATCCACCATTGCATGAAGAAGTTTTTTTCCAGCCAAGCTTGAATTTTGACTTTACCTACAAACGAGAAGAGGATCAAGAAAAGAGATCCAAATACCACAGCTCTACGGCTTGCCATCTTTGTTATGTTTATCGTATGTGTATTTTCTGTCAAAGTTGTTGAGCCAGCACCAGAACCCCAAAGTCCAGCCAGAATGCTACAGAAACCTTCCAATGCAATGCCTCTGCTAACTACTCCTGCAGTTGGAGGCTTTGAACCAACGAGCAAAGATGCGGAGTGATATGTTCCAACCTGTTTGGTCATCGTATCACAAGTAGCAGTGTCAGGGCTATAACCATTATTTTCTTGTTCAGCGGCAGCGCCTTCCATTTACAGATATTAGAAGTTAAAAACACGAATCAGTTTGGCAGCTCTGTTTTCTTGACCTCATTTCTTTTTCTACACTCAGCTACTTAGAATTTCATAAATAGAACTATACAAGAAAATTCTGGGGGGTAAAACTTTCCCAAAATCAAGTATTTCCATCACACAGTTCATTTAACACTGACATTTTGGCACCCCATAAACTACTTACTGAATCAACTGATGCAACAAGAGACACAATGATCATGATCAAAGATGTCCTGAAATGGAAGATAGGGACGCCCCACTGTAAAGGGTAAGGAATTCTGACCCACGCAGCGGCTCTCCATGCATTTGAAACATCAGTTCTGCAATGCTTCATGGTATACGCATGTTTTCTACACTGATCAGCTAAAATGTTTGAACTGGGAATGTCAGGACTGCAACCTTTGTAATCATAGGCTCCACCAGCTGTCAGAAAGAATGCATATATCCACGTAATCATAACACTCAAAGGAACCTGCAGGGATCAAACAATGACATGATGATAAATTAACAATATCCTTACCAAAAACAAAGAACCTAAACATTACCCTGACAAATGAAAATCCAGAATTAAACAGAAACAAGTGCAATAAATTTTTTCAATACTTAATATTTTAATTCTACTTCTACTGTGGAAGGGCTAAGAAGGGTCTTTCCTCAGGAAGCACTGCTAATCAGCTTTTAACCGGTGAAACATTCAGCTTCATGTCATAGCTGATGGAAGAGAGACTAGTTAATCTTTGAATGGGACTATTGAAAGAAAGATGAAAGATCATTCACATGGTATTTTCAAATTTGTTTATTATTTAGAACAATG
Organism: Adansonia madagascariensis; assembly: GCA_038381835.1. Lineage (NCBI taxonomy): Eukaryota > Viridiplantae > Streptophyta > Magnoliopsida > Malvales > Malvaceae > Adansonia > Adansonia madagascariensis. Next base: position 3,736,038 of record JBBYHL010000004.1, read on the forward strand.
GGACCCTAATCATTCTTATGATGGACATTCTGACACAGCAGATCTCCAGGGCAAATCCTTATTACATCCTATTTCCTCCAAAGATGGTAGTATCAGAAATTAGAACTGTTAAAATTTGAAGGACTGTTAAAGTGGAAGTCATGATGACAGGTGTTGATATACCATAGATTGATGCAATGGTACAAAAAGTGCAATGCTTGACAGTAAGAGAGTACTTGGTAGGGTTGAAAAGTGGAAGGATGGATAGAGGAGGGTAGAAAACTGGAAAGAAAATGAATTTTAAGTGTGATTGGTTGGAAAGAAAAGTGAGAGGAAAGAAAATAGGAAAGATTGTCATTTTTCGCACCTATTAACAACAACAAATCACTCCAAATTGGAAAGAAAAGTAGAAAGAAAATGAGATTAGTCAAGCGTGTATATTTACACAATTTTCCATATTTTCCAGATTTTGTTTCTTCATTTTAATTGACAAAGGTATAATGGTAAAACAATATAACTTTTATTTTCTTTCCTCTTATTTTTCAATCATACCAAGCAATGAGAGGAAAGAAAATTATTTTTTTTCCTTCCATTTTTCCATCTTTCCTACCAAGCACACCAATAGAAAAAAATATATTTTTTCTCTCTTTTCAGTTTTCTCTTCCTCCAATTTTCCATCTTTCCAAATTTCCTTCCACCCCACCAATAATGCCTAAAACAAATTCAGTTTTTTAAGGAAATAGATTAAGATAAAGCACAAAGCATTTTCTGGAGGGGATGGGGGGACCTTTGGCCACACCCACCAAATAACTAGAACAAAACACCATTACCGATAAAAAGAAGTGATAAACAATTGGTATTCAAGGCTATAACCAAACAAGCAGTGCCCAAGAAGCAACATATTATCTTGTTATCCACCACTATTAGGCTTTCATCGTTAAGGAAGGAAGAACTGCAAATAACTGGTTAGCTTTTAGCTAGTAGCTCATTATCCCAAAGGAGGAACTGAAGAAACGGTAGCTTGTAATTAACACTAGATATTAAAAAAAAAAATTAAATCAAGTTTTAGAAAGAATAAACAAGATGAAAGATGAGAGTACGTACTGCATATATTCGAAACAATCGATGCCCAAAAATGGATATTCCTCGAAGATGCTAGAAAAAAAGTACATAAAAAATGAATAACTGTTTGGAAGACATCCTTAAAAGGAATAAGAAAAATCAAAGCATCAATGTATTCATATACTCAGTAACCACCCAGTATGCAACTTGGTTTGCTCAGGAAATCACTCACCAGGGTACATATAAGAACTAACAATATTAAAGGAAGACTGACTTCTACACAACTACCAGCTTGTGGAAAACCATAACTAAAGAATGCTAAACCCACAGCGGCAACAGTTGGTGCAACCACAACTGGGTTAATCAATCTGTAGAATGAGATTACAAAACAAAAAAGCAGTTATCTCCATAGGTGACACCAACTTATATCATATAATAAATGGTGCGCATAAACTTGACATGGCAGTTTCTCATAATAAACTATTTACTTGCACTATAAAACAAATAAAGATCCCCTCCCATGCAAATCGTAATGATAATTCATTTTTAAGAACCAAGATCTTGCCTGGTCATATAAGATTGTAGAAACATTAGGAGAGAAGAAGCTTATCAAGCATTAAATTCCTTTTAATTTAGCTCAGCATTCCACAGTGAGAGTGAATGAACAATTCCAGATAAGTAGTTTAGAGAGTAGGACTTAGAAGTAGTCTAAGAAATAATATCCATGAACAAGAATTCTGATAGAAATACCTCAGTAAAAGAGACAACAAGCCACTGAATCCTAAGATACTTTGGAACACTGAAGCAACAATAATAGCTCCTTGCAGCTCTCTCATTATGTGCTTGAATTTCTACAGTAAAAAAAAATGTATTATTGAAACCAGAATAAGATTGAATTGCAAGAAACACTAGTTTAAATTTACAAGCCATGAACTAAAGACGCACTCAATTCTTCTTACAATAAGAGGCAAAATTATGATGAAAATTAAGAGTTATCACATTCATTAATTTGACCAGCAAGTAGAGCATCAAAGCCATTTACGGTGAAGTTAAAACTATATCAACTAAAAAAGGAAAAGAAACTGACAGCAGAAGTTGTAACTCTCATTTTCTTTAACCTAACTTACATGTTCTGTGAGATTTCTATAATCCCGAGCATTGATAATAACTAGTGCTGGTGCCAGATAGACAAATGAGCTTCCTTGAACTAATGGAAGCCGGGTACCAAAGTAGGAGTGCAGAATTGTACTAATGCCAGAAACCAGCAGCATTGTACAAATCACAGTGGCAGTATCTTTCTGTATCACATATCAGAAATATCACTGCATTTCATAATCCAATTGTGTTAGATGTCAAGCAATCAATACTTCTATAGGAAAAGCAGCTTACATCTGTTCCACCCATGGCTGGTACCATTACCGATGGAATGAATATAAGCGAACCCGCCAATGATAAAAAGTGCTGCAGGCCATAATATATTAGTGCTCCTGTAGATAAAGATAATCAGATGAGAATCAGCAGTAGATACTGTTTTCTTCCTAGTTATCGAAAACATTTTAAATGATTCACTGGCTACTACAAGATCGAAAAACTCTATAACTGTGGAAAGCAATTCATGATTTGGGTTTTTCATTATTTGGTAGCTTTTCAAAAATCAATGATATTATGTCCTTCTCTTTGGTTAAGCCTCAAATATCTCCATGATATAAATAAGAACCATGTTGGAATTGGAAACTTCATATAAATGTTTTCAAAACATTCAAAGTTAACAATGCATTGATGATTCCACCTGTCTTTTCACAAACAATAAGCGTAAGCTAAACAAAACTCTAGCAGAATTATCCAATTTAGAACAAGAAGCCTAGAGAAATCCAAACTGTCCATCTGTATTGAGAAGTTTCCTACAAAAAGTAGAAAATTTTCTGCAATTTTGTTTCTAAGAACTTCTCACTTGTGCTACTATTTGCACCGGGCGATTCACACTTAACTACCCTTTTCTATGCCCTTGAAAAATAAACAGCAAGCTAAACTACATGAGACATTATTAATTTATAAACTCCAGCTTCTGGCTATTGAAAAACTCAAAGACATTGATCTTATGTAGTAACAACATAGCTCGGAAATCTAACGTAAATATCCACATACTTCAACACTAACTAACATTTGTCAGTACAAAACATTACTAAGAAAACAGTAATCAATTAATCATCAACAATGAACATAAACAAACAAAAGGTGGAATAAAAGGAACTAACCAAAACCCGTATTATCTCTTAACCCGACCTTCAAGCCCGGATGATGACCGCTCCACCCTTCATGACCCTGCTGCTCTGCACCTCCTGGATACATACCAACTTCCACATCCCTTTCACCTTTTCCCTCCTCATTCTTCCGTTCAACGACTACTGGCGTGACTACTGGCGTAACACCTGGTACTCCATCGACATTCCCATTCTTATTTTCCACCGCATTTACATTCCCATTCCCATTCCCATTTAACCCAACTTTCCTTTCCTCAACTTTCTCCGCCGAACCATTTCTATTCTCGTCTGCAACTATCTTCCTTCCTTGCCTGGAACCTGACCCGGACCCAGAACCCGAATCCATTTCAATCTCCACCCCTGTATTGGGTCTAGTCCGGCCCAAAACCGGGTCAATCTCGATTTTTGGAGATGACCCGCCGGCTCTTTGATCACGACCACTTTTTTCCACATGAAACCTAGTGGAACCGTCAAATCCTTCAGTGGAACTAGCAGTGCCGGTTTCTCCAGATAAGTGAGAGACAAAACCCGTTCTTTTAGCCCAAGATTTTAACTCTCTCGGGTTATGGTTTTGATCCCTTCTAGGCACAAAGGGTTCAATCTTCGGTATCATTGAACCAAGCTTGTTGCCTCTTCCGGTCGAAGCCTCAACCTTTTCTTGTGAATCTGAGTTCGACCCAGTTTCCATTTCAGCTTTTTCTCAAATGGGTACCAATTCTTTTCCAAAGAAGGACTAATAAAAAGATCTCAAAAGGACTTCTAAGAAAAACTCAACAACCGAAACCAAAAAATATTTAAAAAAAAAGAGAAAAAAGGAAATGTAGAAACTAAGTAAAGGTAGATTGGTGAAGGGAAAAAGATGAGAATTTCAGAAGGAAATTATTTGGTTTATTTTGTTTTTATTATGTAAGTGATTAGAGTGAGAGATCTCTGAGAATCGAAAGGCATCTTTATCTCTTTTATTTTTCTTTCCTTTTTTCTTCATTGCCGCTCGCCTGTTGCCATCAGTCGTAGTACTTACTTAAATTTACAAAATTGCCACTTTAACGGCAAAATGAAGCCGCTTAAATGCAGGCCCGTTATTATTGTCCTTCAATTTTTCTTTCTGGGGTCGTCCTAATTTGTAATCTTTTTATTTTAATTTAATTTTATATTTTATATTTTATTTAAAATAATATTAAAAATATTTATAATTAAATTTAAACAAAAAACTATTTATAAATATGTTTAAATTCAAAGGCTAAATATGAATATTTTAGTTTTTTATTATTTTTATTTTTATAAAAATATAAAATAAAGTTAATAAAAAATAAAATAGTTATAAACAAAATTATTATTATCGAAAAAGGTGGCTGAATTAAAAGAGTTCAACATAGTTGAGCTAGGTTGCTGTCCGAAAATTATTTTTATTTTTTATTAAAATTTAAATTTTAAAATTACTGTTTATAAATTAATAAAAAATAAAAATTATTTTTATATTAATATTTATATATTTTATAATTAAATTTAAATAAAAATATTTTTAATTATTAAATAATAATTTAACTAAGTTAGACTTATCTATATTATGAAAAATTATGTTCAAAATCTGATTTGAACAAGCCGTAGACATAGCGTAGCTCATAAAGAGGTCCAAAAAGAACAATAAATGTACAAATTATTTAGTTAACTTAGCTTAAAATTTTTTAATAATTTTAGATGCAATAAGATTATAATAATAAAAATAAAATGAACTAAAATAAAATATGATATAAAAAATAACGAAAATAACAAATAATTAATTTTTTAAAAATTTATATAAATATATAATATGTTAAATATAATTATGATATATAAAAATATAT
>JBBYHL010000004.1:3774287-3784867 GCA_038381835.1 Adansonia madagascariensis
CGCCATTGTTGCCCAATTCCCTCATATTTATACTATTGGTCTCTTGACTTTGCTTGGCAGGCACGTTCATGAAAGCCAGTTCAGGTCACTAAGGTGAAGCTTATGGAAGGAAGACACAAGCTGTATTCCATGGCTGAATCAAAGGGAACCCAATTCGATGGTCTACGTGAATTAGTAGCTTATGGTGCACCCATTTTTATGGATTGTTAGAGCTGACGCTTTGATGGGCGAATCTGCTGTTTTGGCCGAAAAATTCTTCGAGGAGGTTATTAGTATATATTTTAGAGCCAATCGGATTGGATAAGACATATAATAGTTAATAATGAAAACCAATTATTTATGTTAGTGATTCAAGGTTTTCCTTCATGTTAGTGGTATGATTGATAATTATGCAAACACTAATTGGATGAAACCCATGAAACACAATAGCTTGCAAAGTTAGTAATTAGTTACGACGATGAGATCTTTATGCATCAAAGTCGTGTTTCTAAAATGTTTTTAGTCATCGTATTGTCGAGATAAGGTATTGACAATGCACAAAGACTAGCATATGTTAAGGCTCTATGCATTTGATGCATGCAACTCTTTGATCTCATAGAAGTTGAAGTATAAAGATACTTGGGGATAACCATAGGTCCTTATTTTGTGAAAACAAGTTCATTGAACATGGTCTATATGAGAACTCCATTTAGAATAAGTCACTTAAGTGTTTATGGAATATGTTCTCATATGCTAGTCGTATATATTAATCCTCAGATTTGTGATATCGGGTCATCTTTTATGAAGAGTGTTATGCTTTGATTCCATCATGAACGAGTCCATAACAAATAAATGCTTATGGTAAAGTAGTTTTGGGTTAGCATGAACCACATGAAGGTGGATAGTGATTTAGAAAGGATTCACCGCTCCAGTGATATTGGAGATATATCTCATATGTTCTTAGTTTTGGTTAACTTGATAAAATCGTTGGCCAACGCATGATGAATTTAGGAGAAATTATTTCTCTTAATTCATGAGGTTAACTGAAAGCTGCAGGAACTAATATGGATTGATACATAAGTAGACACTATACCATGCTCATAGTCTTTTAGGGATATTTTCTAAATGGATCAAAGCACATTGATAGGCTAGTTACTAAAAGATTTCTTAAGAGGTTATATTGACTATTCCTGCATATTGGTGACCATGATGCCTTGCTAGAGGCCAATTTTAGTCTATAGATATAAATATACTTAATTGGATAATTATATTTATTGTCGTTATAATAGAAACCTAATGGGTCACCCACAATAAAATAATCTATTAGATTAAAACTGATTTAATTAAGTACAACTTAATTAAATAAAAAGGTATAATGTGAAGGACTTAATCGAATAAGTTTAATTAAAAATAATTTAAGACATAAATTATATTTTTGAAATCTAATTAGAGATGTCTTAATGTGGCAATAAAGATAAGAATGTCTTATTAAGATAATGTCTATTGGTAGAAATGGTTTAAGGATATTATTAAATAATGTGAAATAATTGTATTTAAAAAATTAAATAATTATTTGATAATTATTTAATTAATATTTAATAATATTTACATGAAGTAAAAGTGTTTTATTTGGCTTACAAAATTTAATTATGAATTAAATTTTCGAACATGTAAATTAAGGGCTTAGGCTAAAAGGCTTAATTATCAAGTTAATAAAATTTAATTGTGAACTACTCCAGGTTGGGCTTGGTGCATGAAATAGCCATTCGTGGTGTGTTTTTAGGTTACAATATTAATAAGTTACTATTTGAGCCCAATCCTAGACAAGCTAATTAAAATAGTTTTAATTGGGTTTTAAGGAACACTCTAGTTAGCGTCACCTGTGGAGCTAGTTTAATGGGCCTGGTTCATTCATTAAACAGCTAAACCTAGTCCATAAGGCCTACATATATAACGTTAAGTCTTTTTGGGAGTAAATTGGCTATCAGAAAACCCTAGGCAATGAACTTTATATCTTCTTAAAGACTATTGCGCCAAATTTTTACTTCCTAAAGTCATTTATATGCGCTGATTGGTATTTTAGTGATCTCAAAGTATTTTTTAATCAAAACGAATGTAGAAAATTAGTCTTCTATCATAGTGGAATCAACCGAAATCAAGAATTGTGATTTTTGGATCATTTTATTGGTATCGTGCATAATAGCTATTTCTCTAAGGATGTGTTGGCGTAAACATGGTTTTTAAGTGATTTGAAATTGTTTTTGATCATAATAAAAGTACAAATCAGTTTTCTAGCCTAGAAGAATCAATTGAAATAAAAAGTAAGATTTTTGGATTCGTTTGCTTGTATCTACAAAAAACAGCTACTTTCTTACGGAGTTTTTTTTTTTTCTCTTTAACACAGTAGGCATGAGAATTATTCCTGAATCACTTCAGATCTAAACTTGTTAGCTATATATCTTTTAGTTAAGGCTTTAAAAGCCGTCTAGCTAGCATTGGAGAACCACCAAACCTCATGAAGGCTCTAATAGGCATCTGTATAGATCACTATTAGAGGCAAGACACTTATGCTGCTTTTAGCCTCGAGAAGAAATCATAGTAATCAACCCATGGTGCATTTGTGGAGGGATTGGCATGCTCAGAGTTAAAAGTTTCTAAATAAGTATGATTTCTAATAGATCTATGTTTTTTAAATTATAAGTTGATCACATGTACATCACTTCTTAAGATCTTATTGAAATTCGAGTGTTTCTTTGCTTAATTCTGCTGCATATGTTTAATTTTATTCAATGTTTTATGTATATAACGACAAGCTTGAGCTTGGGATTCTCTTTTAAAGGTTAAGGGTCAAGGGCTCATAACAAGTTGGTGCCCACAAGATCAAGTGTTGTCCCACTGATCTATTGATGTTTTCCTAACGCATTACGAGTGGAATTCGACATTGGAATCCATTTTAAGAGGCATGCCAATAATTTCCTAGCCGTTCTTTATCGAGCACCAAATGATTATCGATTTGAATGCACCAAATAAGGCGTTACCATGGAAGTTACCCCTAGGTAAAATGCGATAATGTTAATGACCTTATTGAGGAAACGACAGAAGGCAAAAATGGGAAAAAGATGAGGCTTAAAGGCCTAAAATGACAGAAGAAAGCTAAAGCTGTTACTGATATTGGTGGATCTTCTTATTATAATTTTGACAGATTCATAAACCAAGTTCTTTCCATTATTGATAAGAAATAAAACTTTCTAGTCAAGAAAAAATAATGCAAAGTTCATGGCACAATTAGTTGTCTAATTTCCCAATTCGAGCCACTGTCATTATCAAACATTGCATCTGATCTCATTAATTTGGTACAATGGATTTTGGATGTTGCAATGTAACAATTTGATCAAACAAAATAACATTGTTTTTGTATCAAATTACTGAAATAAAATTTTGTAATCAATTTCTGAGTTCAGGCATAAGAGCTTGATTAGGTCCAAAAGGACAAGTTCAGTTAAAGGTTTGCCCGGTTTTCATTATCAATATTTACCTCAATTGACTGTAGTAACATTTATTACGTTTGTAACTATAATCAATGCGATATGATGACCAAAAAGGGTATCCATGATTGTAATTTAAATATATAGGTATTAAAATGCATCAATGTGAGTATTTCACTTACAATCATCTAATCATAATCAATAATTATGTAAGGGTCCACCAATTAGAGGTGTGGGCTCTACATAATTTTTTATGGACCCTACATAATATTGAATACTGATTGGTTAATTATAGTATAATTGCTGTAAATGATATGCCCCTACACGAAACCTCCTTAGAAATTCTTATCACAAATGCTATAATTGTAAAATAACTATTATAATGATTAAATAGACTGAAAATCCAATTCTCCATTGATTGGGGATTAGATTTTCTTCAGAATTACAATTGTAAAGCTAGCTTGCCAAAACCCTTCTTTTATGATAGCATTTTCCCTTTATTATAAAGTAATAAAAGATAGAGAAGGATTTAAAATGCGGTCGAAGACACATTGTTGGTCGTATCATGTTTATTGCAATTGCAACATGATAACTGCTATCGCAGTCAATTATGGTAAATATTAACCGCAAATATCAATAACGGAGATGCTAAGACTACTAAATAGCAGTTGTAGCATTGCGTTGCTTCCACTATTTAAATCCCTCAAAACCCCAAGCTTTATATTTTGGAAAACTTATTGGCCATGTGATGACGCCTTGTGTTAGCAAAATATTATGCAAAAAAACAATTCATACCTTTGTTATTCAAATTCAGATATATGTTCTTAAGTTTTAATATATTTTGAGGATTACACCTAGTTTAATATCTGAATATGTGTTAGACATAAATATTGAACACGAATACCTTAAAAAAAATAGAAAGATTTGAGCAACATAAATTCATACCGATCAAAAGAGAAAATATATCATGCAGTCACTTGTGTTATTATCTATCTATATAATATATGATTTTTGAGTTCTTGGGACTCAAGTGATATTTTTTAAATGTCTGAGGCTATTTTTGTCTTGCAACTATTATTAAAATTATTAAAAAAGAGTGAAACCGAAAAAAATAATTTCAATAAAGGAAATAACAATTATTAGAATTATTAATCATGAGATTATAATTATTTTTTTTACCTTTATTTTTATTTGCTGCTTGCTATTTTTCTTCCTTAAAAAACAAACAGTGGGTGTCGACTCCTTAGATAAGAAATTTTAATCTTATTAATTATTTTTATTTTTAAATAATGTATTTAAAAAATTGATCCGCACGTTAACTCATAGATCAATTTAGAATCCATACCAAATTTACTAAAAAATAAAATAAAAATTTATTTTTATTAATTATTTTTATTTTAATTTTAGAAGTTTATTTAAAGGGATTAATCGACATGATAACTTGAAGGTTAATTTAAGATTGATACTCAAGTCGGCCAATGAAAAAAGTTTAAAAATATTTATTTTAATAATTATTTTAATTTTATTTTTAAATGATGCATTTAAAGTTATTGATCCACACTTTGATTCATGGATCGATTTAAAATTTATATCAAATTTAAATAAATAAATAAATATTATTTAATAAAAATATAAAAAATTTTAAAAATATCATTAACTATTTTATTTTTAAATGATATATTTAGAATAACAGATTTGATCGATAACTTTAAATCAATTAAAATTCATATATAATTTTAAATACATATTTATTATATAATAAAATTTAATTGATAATTAATTTTTAATTAATAATAATTAAAATTTATAAAATAAATATCGTAATAAAGCGGGAGCATAACACTACTATCTATTAAAATTGAGTTATGGAGGTACTTTTCCCTAACTGCCCTATTTGATGTTTGTAGCTATTTAAATATATTAAAAAAAAACCTGTATTTTTTTTTTTTTGGTGCTTCAAGCAAACCGCCTAAATTGGCGGAAGATTAGGTGGGTGAATTCTGGACCGTTGGTGTACCTTATTGTATGCACATTTTGATTTCAATTAATGATCCAAAAGAATAATACAATACAGCAGTATGACAGCAAATTCGATGTCGATGTCGGTGTCGATGTTAAACATCTTAACTAAGATCAAAGACTTAATAAACGTAGAATTACTCTACTTTAAACATGCTCTGTCAACGGAGATTCGGAAGCTTTCCACGTAGCAAACTCAAAAACATAACAAGAACGACACAGAACCCAAGATTTAGCAAGTATGATACGACTTTAGCCATCAAAATCCGAGCCAAAAAAAAGCAAGAACCAGAAATGTTGTGTTATAAGATTTCCTTAATGAATTTATTAAGATTATTGTAAGAAGATCCTCCAACATTAGTGGCCTCTTCAGCTTTCTTCTTCCATTTCAAAGCCTTATTCTTCATTTGCTTCCCTTTCTCCCCTTCCATCATTTACTTCACAAGAGCTGTAATTTCCTCACGCTTCACATCATGGCTAATCTCCATCCCAATCCCCCATTGATCGCATAAATACAAACAATTCGTCGGCTGTTCATCGAAAAATGGCCAACAGATCACTGGCTTACCTCCACCGATGCTTTCCAACGTTGAATTCCACCCACAATGTGTAAGAAAAGCAGCTATTGAAGGGTGAGAAAGTATCTCATCTTGTGGGCACCAATTCACCATTAATCCCCTGTCTTTGATCTCTTGATAATACTCGTCCGACAAGGTACCAGGATTCCCCATGACCATGTCGGGTCTTACCACCCATAAAAATGGGTACTCGCTGTTTGCAAGTCCCCATGCGAATTCCTTGAACTGTTGGTCTGACATCACAGTTATGCTGCCATGGCTGACGAACAAGACCGAGTTGGCTCGTTTCTTTTCTAGCCATTTGAGACATTCTGAATCTTCTTTCCATAAGCTTGACCTGAGAGACTCGTCTTGGCTGAGTGGCGTCAGCTTTTCAAGCAATGAAAGGGGGCCGATGGTGTAAATGTTTGGGGACTTTGCGGCAATTACTTCGATCACTTCGTGTTCGAGCTCGTCGAATGTGTTTAATATGATTGCCGAAGATTTCAGGCAGTTTTGCGCTTCTTCACTCATGAAATTCAACATTATGTCGCTTTGATCGGTTGTTCTGACCAATGTTGGGAAATCCTTAAGCCTCATGTTGATCATTCCTGGGACTCCATGGATTCGTGTTTCCAGTATGCCGTTAACGGTGAAGTTTTCATCTGAAGTCACCATCAAAATACAACATTTTTGTTAACTTCGCCAAGGCTTTAGGTTGAGTTAGAGGGGTTCATGGCTCAACTATTCCTTCAAGTCCGAAGATTTATTTGATATTTAAAATAATTTTAACAAAATATAAAAAATAAGATTGAAAAAAAATTAGTTTCATTTACAAACATATCAAGCTTTGTCTACAGTATTCAAGGCTTGAATTTGCTCTTTTTTCAATTATATAATTTATATTATTTTATAGTTATATATTTTAGGTAATTTATATTATATAAAGAATAAACATAGATAATATTATAGTGTAAATATTAAAATATATATTATTTATATTTTAAAACTTAATAAAAAGAAATTATTAAATTATTAAATTTTAATTTTAAAAAATTTAAAAAATAAATATAATATGAGCAAGCTTAAATGGATTTAAATTGTCTAATTATAAATATAACTGAGCTTAAATAAAATTTAAGATAAAAATTTTAAATTGAACAAAGTTTAAATAAATATAAATAGTATCAATATTATGTTCAGACCAACTTGATGTAGTCCAGGTTAAGTCGTGATTAATTCTTATTAATAAGAAAATTGTACCTTTAAATGGGACAATGCCTCCTCGGATGAGCTCACTGAAATGCAAATACGCCATGAAACCACGAGCCGAGGTAGTCCAAAACTGAGCTTCAGGTACTCCTAATTCCTTAGCTGCTTTAATGGTGAAACTCATGGACCCATCTGATATAACACAGCTCACGGGGGGGGATTCAGCTGAAGAATTCAGCTTAGCCGGCAGCTCCCTAAACGGACCCAAGCAGTTCTTCTTAACCGAATCAGACAGTGCCCAAAGATCCTGGGTTGCATCACGATCCGATGGTGGCAACCCATCAGATATGGTCTCGAACCGAAAATCAGACAGGCTACTGACAAAGCCTGGACCCTTGGACCTGACCAGGCGCCCATGGTTGAACTCAGTGTTGACAAAGGTGATGTAGAAGCCTCTTGAGTGCAAGAGCTTGGCTAGTTGCATTAAAGGGTTTACATGGCCTTGTGCTGGGTATGGGACAAAAACTGCATGAGGCTTGGAAATTGAACCCATGTTTAGTTGAAATTAGAATGAACTAGAGTTTCCAGTTTTGTTAGTATTTATAGAAGGGAATTCGGATGCTTTGGTTCTAACCATCTAACATAAATAACTAGGTGACTCTATATAGATATTTTTATTGAAAGTTTCAATTTTTTACAGCAAAGAATCTGGCATTGAACCTGGATTTCTAGCTTCTTGCTGGTTCAAGGGCTTGTACCAGTAAGAAATTGCATTCGATTTGTTTGTTACCAACAAGGTCGCAGTATGAGATAGGAGGGGTCGTAATTATTGATATTCAAATCTCAAATTTACTAGATATAATCTTTTTAAGATGACTGCATAAATCAATTGGACTAAACCCCGGATTTGAAATTGCATTAATTTGTTTGCCTTCAATTTCTTGCTTCCATTTAAAATTTCCTTTACCTTTATGGAATCCTGACCCTAGAATGCCGCCTGCTTCCAATGAAGCAGTTAAGATTGACTGCATTAACTACAGTTTTCTGCAATAAAGGACAGTTTTACTGCATTTTTCTATTTCGAATCAGCTGGACAAATTCAAACAAGAATTTCATCCCCTAAATATCTTCTCATTGTTCTAGTTTTAACGACATTGTAGTAAAGCCAACATTTCTGGGAAATGAAAGTCTAGATTCAATCCGACAAAACAGAATGAAAGCTCAGTTTATTACAAGGCAATTGCATGGTTACAAAGTCCGAACCTGAAAGCCAGCAAATTAACCGGTCATAAAAAAACAAAATAGGCATCACCTAATGAAAATGTTCTTTCCTATCTTATCAGCACCATGTCTAAAGCTCTATGGAATATGCCCTTTTTAATAGCCCAAAGCGAGTTGTAATTGTGCTTTGGAAAATCCACTAACAATAGATTAAACTAAAATGCACCTATCTCAACGTCTAAGAAAAAGATATCAGTCTATATCTCATCTCCCATTTGATAGTCCGGAGAGACAAGAAAGCTGCTTGTCTTTTCTTTCCCATTTTTCTTTGTTGGTTTTTTTTTTTTGGGGGGGGGGTTCTTTCTCGGCCTAGTTGTTAAAGAACTGACATTAAATTCTATATTACTCAAATTCGATTATGAATATAGGATACGATTATTTATTTAAAATATATTTAATTTTTTAAAAAAATTTTATATATTTAAAAAATTTTTGAAAAGTTATATCTTGTATCCTTACTTAAAAATTGAAATCTTGTAGGCAAAAACATTTCTTGCCCGAAGATTTGCTTTTTACAACTAAAGGAGATTTGTCAATTAAAGAATCCTGCCTTGAAATAAATCAATAAATAAAACTAAAATTTACTACACAACTTCACAGGTTGCACCTAAAGAAAGAGGATTTGATTAATTCTTGCACTTGCAATTTGGTAGAATTTTACTTTATTTAATTGCGTTAGTCATAATTTTTAAATTATTTATTTATAATACGAGTAAAATTTTACTTCATTCGATTGCATCAATTATAATATTTTAATAAATTACTTGCGATAGAGAAAAAAATTTTATTACATCTAATTGCGTCAATTATAATCTTTAAATTAATTTGCTTGCAATACGGATAGAATTTTACTTCATCTGATTATGTCAGCCATAATCTTTAAATCAATCATTGCAATGGAACTAAATATATGTTTCTATGACACTCATGATTAATAGAATTTTACTCCGTCCGTTTAAGTCAATCATAATCTTTAAATCAATTTGTTTTCAATATAGGTAGAGCTTAATCTATTTGATTGCATCAAGTTGTAATCTTTAAATCAATTTGTCTGCAACGTAAAATAGAATTTTGCTTCATTCAATTGCGTCAGTTACATTCATCAAATCAATATGCATTTTGCAATATAATGCAAAATTTTTCTGTTGTTGATTGCATCGGTCAGTGTCATGGAGCTAAGTTCATATTTCTACGACAATCAACTGTTGCTATCTTCCCTGGACATAAAATTCTTTACTCTCTTTCTTATGTTTGTAGAAAGTAAGATTACTTGATTGATAGTGAATGGACAACCAAAAACAACTTAATTCATTCCCGTTCCGAAGAAAAAACTGGGGAAAAAGAAAACTCTAATTGTTGCTGCTGCTACTAAGGTAACTTGAGTTGATCTCCCACTCCCCTTCGCATTCCTGTCGCTGGAACTCGCATCGCTCGAGAGAAATCGAGGCCAAAACGCGGAATACGTATCCTATTTTCGGTGAAGATAGAGAATCTCAATCCCCAATTTGTGTTAGGGGTGATCACGGTTAGATTTGAAAGAAAAAAATTACGGTTACTGAATAGTATTTTAATTTTTTTAAAAAATTAAATTGAATTTTATATAAAATTAAATTAATCCGAATTAAATTCCATCAGATCAAATAGATTCGGTTTATCCATTTTTTATTTTAAAAAATCTTTTTCTATAGTATTTAAAATTTTTTTCACTAATTTAAAATAAAATATTTGTTTTTATGTTATAAAATTAAAAATCTGATTAAAAATAAATAAAAAAAATTTGATTCAGTCCAATTAGAATAATTGTAATTTTTTAACTTACGAACTAAAATCTAAAAAAAAAAATTTAATTATTATCCAAATCTAAATTGAACTGCATTCAATAAACATTAAACTAAAACCAAACCAAACTCAAGTAAGATATTAATGAACTTTATGATTGCAGATTGCTCTATCTCGATGCAGCCCAAAATATGAACACGATTTTATGTCCACGCTCGTCTAGACATGCAAAAACACTATCCAGACATTCAGACGTAAGCAAACATGT
>JBBYHL010000004.1:3853968-3878615 GCA_038381835.1 Adansonia madagascariensis
AAAATGAGTATAATAATTTCAATTTAGTTTTCCATTGAAGTACCTGAAAAGTTCTTACAAGAAGAGCAGTGAACCTCGAAAAAGATCGATCCATGCCGATTAGAAAAATGTTTGAATCGGAAAGTGAGCCGCAACAACCACCCGAACCTTCTGGTCTTGCTTTAAAATCCTACCGAACCGCAAAGGACCGGTCGATTTCCTCCCCAAACTTTCCGGTCCCATCCATGTCGGAAACTTCAACTTGCACGCAACTCCGGTCTCCATTATCAACCTCCAACCGCCCTTGATTCAAATTAATTTTCAATAAATTTTCCAACAAATTCTCAGTTTTTCCTTTACTATAAAATTTAGAAAAAAAAAAAAACACTAAAAAGCTCGGATTTGACTCAAGAGAAGGCACCGGAGGAAATGACATATTAATTAATTAATTAAGCTAAAAAAATTTTAAGAAATTGAATTTCATTGGAAGAATCTTACAACCGCACCTCAAATTATCTCCGACTCTTTTGTAAGCAGACTTGGGCCCGGCCCGGACCGGCCCGGTAGGCTCGGCCCAATTGTGCTTAGGCCTGGATTTTAATTTTCTTATACCGAATTGGCTTGGCCTACACAAAACAATAATTTTAAGTTAAAATAATAAATTTTATTTAAATTTAAATATAAAATATATAGATATTAATATTTTTAAATTTTATAATTAAATTTTAAATTTAAATTTAATTATAAAATTTATAAATATTAATTTGGAACAAATCAAATTTGAATCAAGTCAAATTCGGATTAAGATTTTAAATTTAAATTTTTTTTCAACTACAACCTAATCAAGCCTAACTTAACTTATGTTCAAGTTTAGTGTTAAGCGATAAGAGTTTCTTTTTATTATTTTTATTTATTTTTGTATATGCAATATTTTCTGGTTATAATTCTTTTAATTTGCATATAATTAGGGTTAAATTTAATTTTAAATGGTCTAATTTTGGGAGCCTTAAATTGATGACTTCTTTTTTTTTTTTTAATTTTAAAAATTATAAATTAAATATATATTATAAATAAACTATGAAAAAGGAAGCTTCCTAAGGAAAAAAAAATTAACTGACCATTTCTGCGACCTACTGCAAACTACATGTTTGCGAAAGGTCAGGTTCATGAGTACACATTACTCGTGAACCAAAATTAGACCATTATATCTCATTTTTTATATAATATGATTACTTAATATACAAACATGATTGATTAATTAATTATTAAATTTTGAAACATGAATACGATAATGTTTTTATTTATGTTACATGTGACACAACATGATTAAAATGTTTAAAATTGATCACTTAAATTTAACATGATACGACATAATTATGATATAATTAAAATTGATCCGTTAACATTTATACAGCACGACACGACATTATTAAACTTGATCGGTTTATGTTTAATACAATACGATACGACATGATTATAAAAAAATAACACAATGAATACGAATAACATAAAAATATAATTAAGATATGAATCACATGAAATATGATTAGGACATGAATAACACGAATATTATCAACCAATCTACTAATCAACTTCTTTTTTTTTTTCATTTTTAAGCTATTTTACTTTTTAACTGTGGCATATTTTTTCACCAAAAAAACAATTTACACTATTAGGAGCAATAAAAATACATAATATAGGCATTTTTTAATTCCATCACAATTACACAAGCATAATTCAAATGTATCAACAAACAAATTAAAAGTCCAAATTTGAAACATTCTTAAATCTAATTAATAAAAGTCTAATAAAACTTGTCTCGTGCATGCATTCTGCCAAGTCACTTATTTATAAAATAAAAATATAGTTATCAAAATCAAATAAAATTTAATAGTTAAAAAGTTAAATGAGTTTAATCTTTGCAATACTAGCCTTTCACTCAAGATCCATCAATTCTAACATCCCTAGAGGTGAAAAGTTGGGATGCGTCCTTTTTGCTAATATCCAACTGAATGATATTTTGTATAATCTTATTTAATTTCAACTCCGTAGAATCTACATTTATAAAGTTTATATTTATAAATCACAATTGTGTTAATGGTAATGATGAATTAACTATGTATAAAAGTAAAAATGTTCATTAAAATGAAAAAAAAAATCCTTACCAATTTCTCTAGATAACCAATTATTACAACAAGCAATTGCTTCCACGATATCTGGCTTGAGTGAGCTACGATATTGGTCAATAACCTTACCACTAATGCTAAAAGCATATTCAAATGCCATTGTTGAAATAGGAATGCTCATTATATTTTGTGCCATGGTAGCAAGCTCAGGATAGTGAAATTGGTTTGCCTTCCAAAAATGTAGGATATCTAAATCTTATTTCCTATCAACCCTTTGTTCATCAAGATATAACTCAAGTTGAGATTTTTGTATAATATTCCCATACTCAATGTCATAAAAGTCAAATTCCTAATTAAAAAAATAAAATTCAAATGTTTAAAAGTAAGAAACAAATAGAATTATAACAAAATACCATAAAAAATATTAAAAGTAAATCAATAATAACAATTAAAAATAAGATAAACTACCTGAAAGACATCAGTATCACATTTATCAAGAGCAGAAACATTAGAAGATGAACCATGATTAGAAGCCTTGACAATATATTCATCATAAAGAGAAAACAAACTATCTTTGAAAGTTTTGAATTCTATTGAATCATTCCTATAAAGCTTCTTGTAACTCCACTCAACAAATCAAAACTTGTAGTGAGGATCCAATATCACAGTTATAGCTAAAATTAAGCTAAATTCAAACCAATACGTTTCAAATTTGTAAAGAATTTGGGCAGCCATGTTTCTTATATACATATCAGCATAATTCAAATAGTCATTCAAGGTTATGTGTGTCTTGAAAATGGAAGGAAAGTATAAATTAACTGTAAGATACTTTGTTCTAGAAAACACACAAGTAATATCATAGAAAACACCCAAAAACTTGCCAGGTTTTTCAATATCATCCAACTTATCCAAAGATAGACAACTCCAATAATTTGAATCATTACTTGCTAAGTGGGAAAAAACCATGCAAAAATAAAATGCACTTTCAAACATGAGAAATATGGAATATCACCTAGTTGGGACATCTTATCTCAATCCTTTTTTTGCATCTATACTCACCAGGTTCACACATTCTAAAAATTTTTGTTTTCACATTTGAGAACTTTTCAATTTTTTTATACTTTCCCTCACTTTTTTACATCTTCATTAACCTCTTTTAATCTATTTTGCACTATTAAATTAAGAATATAAGTACAACATTGTATATGAAAAAACTAACCTCTTCTTAAAAGTTTCTCGTTTTTAATTGTGATTTCAAAAAATCATTAACCTTTTTCAATCCATCTTGCACTATTAAATTAAGAATATGAATACAACATCGTATATGAAAAAATCGACCTCCTCTTAAAAGTGCTTTCCTCATGTTCAATTATGATTTCAAAAAATCAACAAAATAATCATTAGCAGAACCATTATCTAATGTTAAAGAAAACAATTTACTTTTAATATCTCAATTAGCCATCAATGACTACACATTTTCACTTGCCGCAATACTATTGTATGGTGGTGGCATATATAAAAAACTGAAGATCCTTTTTTGTAAAATCCAATGTTGATCAACAAAGTGAGCAGTTGGACATATATATCCATCAGTTGCAATAGAAGTTCACAAATATGAAGTCAAACAAATCCTACAAGGTGAATCATTAAGCAATTGCAGTATCTTACTTCTTTCTCTTTTATGCATCCTAAGAATATCAGCTTTAATAATGTTCCTAGAAATTAAAGTAGCATCTTCACTCAAATAAGAGAAGATAGCTGTAATGCCATATCACTTTACAAATGATAATGGTAAATTATGCATGAACATTGCAACAGTTAACAAGTCATGAAATTTTTCATGTTCAAATTTTAAAGACCTTACTACCCTAGACCTATGTTCTGCAGATAATATCATTTGACTTATGTCACGTGTGTCTCTCCTTTCATAATTATTTATATGTCATTTTCAATTACTTGCCATGCCTACTATCATAGTTCTTAACAGCTTTGAACAACCTGCACTTTACATTTTGAGCACTAGTAATAGTCTTTTTAAGCAATAACTTAAAGATTGACCCACAGTTAAAATGTGCTTTTTTTTTGTATTTCACTTGCTTATTTCTTATATGTTCAGTCTTCTCTACCTCAATTTCCACAACACCATCACCTTCATCACCCAAGCCTACAGGAACAGAATTTTGATTGGAGACTAATTTTGATATTATCAGAGTCCACCTATAATAATATTGACAATATTTGAGTTGTCAAATAAAAAAGAATCATCATAATGATATCACCATAGACAAATAAATAAGTAGATTAGGTATATAAAAAATGGCATACAATATACATGAAAAAGTACACTAAAAATTTTGCTTTTGAACATTTTCCTAGATTTTCTTACATTCAAACATGATCGAACTGATCAACTACCTAGATACTTTGATCTAAACACTAGTAACTTAAAATTTTCATAAAAAGCACATTCATATCCCCAATTCCTTTACTTTTGACTCAACCTCACAACTTATTAACATCAGTGCAAAAGAAATAATTCACAATTCAAAAATAAGCCAATCAAGCAAATCACTGAAGAAGAAAATGAACAGTAAACTGAATTATAAAAATCAAGACTCATTTATAACAAGTTCAACCAAAATGCAACTAATCTAAAAATTCAACTATACCTTACTAAATCTTGAAGCAACCAAAAAAATCCAAATAATAAAATAAAAAATCATAATAGTGGAAGCTAACTAAGCCATGCTAAAAATGAAAAGAGAGGTGAA
Organism: Adansonia madagascariensis; assembly: GCA_038381835.1. Taxonomy (NCBI): domain Eukaryota; kingdom Viridiplantae; phylum Streptophyta; class Magnoliopsida; order Malvales; family Malvaceae; genus Adansonia; species Adansonia madagascariensis. Next base: position 3,858,845 of record JBBYHL010000004.1, read on the forward strand.
AAGAAAGAAAAAACAAAACGAAAAGCCATAAAAGAGTAAATCTTAACATCTCAACCTTGCAACTCATTAATATCAGTTCGAAACACAAAATTCACAATTTAAAAATAAGCCAATCCAGCAAATCACTAAATAAGAAAACAAAGCATTGTTCATATATAGGCATTTTGAATTTATTAATTTGCAATTTCTTAAGAAATAAACAATACAAATAAATAGACCAATTTCGGTAGCTTTTTCTCATTTCAATATAAAACAAAAACAACATCCATATTTCTACCTGATTCAAGAAGTAATAGCGTGCTTAATATATCAAAAATTTGAGAAACTAAAAATAAATCCTAAATAATAAAAAATTACCTGAGGTTTTGAAGTTATTGCTGTAGGCTGATGGCTGATTATGGATCTTTGATCTGCTTTTTATTTTACCTTTTTGAGGGAAAAAAACAATAGTAGTTTCCTCAAAGAGAGAGACGGCAACTGTAATTTTGGAGAGAGATGGCGACGGTAAGGTATTTCGCTAAGAGAGATGGCTATGGCAAGGGAAAGAGAAATTGTTTGGTTTGGACGAGTTGGGTGGGAATGGTTTAGACGACCAGGGAACAGGAAAAAGGAAATGGTTTTAGATTTGACTAAAGTTTAATTTCATTTCCTTTTAAATTAAAATTTAAACTTTTTTAATTTTTAAATCCTTTTATTGTTTAAAGTTATGAAAGTTTTTAAAATCTTTTTTTTTTATTTTTAAAATCTTTTAAAAATAAATATTGTTATATTTTTAAAATCTTTTTCATTTTTTATTTTTAAATATTTTTAAATATCTAGTTTTAAAATCTTTTAACTTATACAAAAATTTGCTATATAAAAAAAACATAGTTAAAATAATAAAGAAATGTTTACATTAAAATTATATTGCATGTACGAAAATCTTAAATATAAAGTTTTAATTAAATATTTAATTTAGTTAGTATATATTAACCGAAATAAAAATTAGTTATTACTAATAACTAAAGTAAAATATATATTAATTAAATGCTTAAAGCAGTTTTTATACATTAAATAGTTTTTTATTTAAAAATATAAAATAATATTTATAATTTATATATGTTACATTATTATATTGAAAATTAATATATTTTATATAGAAATTTGTTAATTTAAGTGTGTCTATCCGTTTATGACACGTTAAATCATCGTATTTTAAACGTGTTAATAGATAAGTATCAACACCATTATATGTTTATGACACGATTAATTAATTGTCTTAATCGTGTTTTACATGTATTATACGTGTTTTACACTTTATGGCATAAAAATTTTGTGTCATAAACGTGTGGATACGATTATGACACGAAACATGATTATATAAAACTCATACACGATTAAAGCGTGTTGTACATATCTTGTATTTTTGTGTCATATCTAAAATTGCTAAGTCCAAGCAAAATATAATCAGAATTTTTTTTAAAGAGGGAAGCTCCTTATAAACAAAGGAGCTTCTTGCCTCATTCTCATAGTGAATCGAATAGAGGAAATTTTGTACGTGTTTCATGAAATTCGGTCAATTTTCATCAAGATAACAAAATCATTTTTTTAAAGGCATGATAATTATTGTTTATATAAGTTTTAATTTTTTTTTGAAAGAGTAAGGTATGTTTAATTAATGTCAGAATATTCATGTTATTGATATTATCATGTAATTTAGCTTGTCATTTATTTTGATATAGGGGATAATCGGTAATTTAGTTCAATTGTTGTTAAAAGATTAGGTAATTATTAATTTAAATGAAAGTATAAAATATTTTGTGCATATTAGGTAATTTAGTATAGGGTATTTATATTTTTTTTGGTTGAAAATTATGTATTTAATGAGTTATATGAAATTATTTATGATTTTGTTAATATTTTATAATTTCATTTGATAAATTTAGTTTAATTGTTATTTGGAAGATTATATAATAATTAATTTTAACTTATATATGATTTAACTTTTATTTTGTAATTTAGTTTTTTGTTAGATTTAATTTAATTTTTTTGCTCAAAGATTATGAATTTAGTAATTTAAGTGAAAATGTTTATGATTTTGTTTTTGGAAGATTTTTAAAAATTTGGTTTGATAACTTAAAAGTTTTATTGTTGAAAATTTTGATATTGATTTATATTAAGAAAAAAAAACTTAATTTGTATGGAAATTTTTATGAATTTGTTAATTATTTATTAAATTTATTTTGATAACTAACTATGAAAAATTTGTTAAGAACAAAATTTTAAAAATTACAAAATCAATTAGATAAATATTAAAACATAATAAAATAATTTTTTTGGTTAAAAATGCTAATATAAAATATATAAATTGATTATCACTTGAATTAGTATGAAATGTGAACTTTACTTTGATAAATATTAATATTTTCAAATTTTTGTTACAGTAATTTTTTTATTAACTGAATCACTTCATCATCATTATTGAGATTGTAAGACAATCATATATCTTCAGTGGTATATAAAGAGGCACTTAAATTTTATTAATGGTACATTTAGTGCATTATTATTTTATAATTTGACAACTTATTTATTGATGGAATTTTAATAGGAAACTTGTCACATATTATGATCGCGCAAAATTTCTTTTAATGAATCACACCTTTTATTGTTGACCATTTAAAGACAACCGGATTTTATCGTACATCTGAAGTTTAGCAATGTTTGCTAGAGTTTTAAGTTAATAAGTGCGTTGATTGTATAACAGAGACCTGGGAGGCATATTTTTTATTTTTCATGTGATGAATGCACGATCCGCCTAGAGGATGTTGCACTTCATCTAGGACTGCTAATTGATGGTAAGGCAGTAATATCACCCAATTTGTTGGATTGTAGTGGAGTGTGCCAAGATTTTTTTGGGGGTGGTACATCTAGAGTACTATATCTGGGGCTCAACAGTGAAACTGGCTTGGTCGCAAGTAACTTTCTAAAATCTCCCTAAAATCCCGATTTATAAGAGATAGAATATGCTGTTATGGCATATATTTTATGTGTAATCGGAGGAATGCTAATGCCCATCAAACCCAATATTAGGTTCATTTAATGTATCTCTCATTACCGTAAGATTCAAGGATGATGGAACTTATAGTTAGAATTTTGCCTGTTTGAGCTTTTTATGTAAGAAACTATGTCATGCAATAGTTCTAAAGGATTATGATATAAGTGGCTGTTTAGTGCTTTTACAATCGTGGGCATAGTATCTTTGCTATTTCTTGCAACACGTTTTAGTGTAAACCCTGTATACACTCTTGCATGCAAGTAATCAACTATAGTATTTAATTAACATTGCAACAGTTTATACTTGCATATAAGTTACTAAGATTTTATATTTATTTTAATAGATAAAGTGGTCAAAAGGATCACATTAGTATTCCGTTGAATGTCAGAAGTCTCAAAGCAAAACTAGATTGAATACGATGTGATAAGGTAAATATTTTCATATTTAGATTCAAGTATGGGTGTATTTAACCAATATATTCAGTAATAATTTTCATTTTTTTTTGTAGCTTATGTGGATGTCATATTCTTTTAATGAAATTACGACATGCCTCCCAGAGGATGCCTACAAAGATAGCTATATTTGGAAAGCAAATAAAGCATTGATATGATTTGTAGTTATGGAGTGGCACCACACAGGCAAGGTACTACTTCAATTTAAGATGCAACAACCAATCCTTAAAATACCAATGAACCTTAACAAGGTTAACAAAATTGACATAAGTGATCATGATGAAGAAATTTTGGTCAAGGAAGTATAGACAACGGATCCAATAATGGGATAATCATTCCAACCAAATTTCTAATGGTTTTCCTATTGTGAGCTTTAATTTCATACCATCATATGGTATATGAAGCAAGGCAAGCCTTTTGTTTGTACATTGTTAAAATTCCAAAATGTCAAGAGTGAGCCATTTCTTTAACACATTTCAATCAAGTGTTTAATCATTTCCGGTCTCCAATTACTTTTCGATTTCATGTAATGGTCGAAATAAAGGGCAACGGGAGGGAAAGGGAAAGGGAAATGGGGAAGGGTGAAAAAAAAAGGAAAGAAGATAAAAGAATATATATTTTTTATTTTTAAATATATTTATTCATTTTCAAATTAAAAATTATTTTTTTATTAATATACGTAGCCTCATTATGTATTGTCACATGTCAAATTTTCATTGAATACATATGTCACGTCACTAATATTTAATGATATTAGTGATAGATACTACAATAATATACAGAATAAAACTTCAAATATCAAAATCGATATTTTTAAATTGAAGGTACCACATTGACAATTTTAATAAGCTTCAAAGGACATTTATGACATTAGCCCGATATTATATTATTCTATTGACTCTTACTTTTCCCCGCATCCCAACTTCTAAAAGTATAAATTTTGCTCCCGTTTGCTTACGTGTCATATGCTTTCATGTCAACTAAATAAGTTGTCCACATAGATGTATATGTTAACAAAATGCACAATCAGCTTATACCCCATTATACTATATACATATGATATTAAAAAAAAGGGTATATTTGATAATTTTAAATATGATAAAATTATATGATATAAAAATAAAAAATATGATATAAAATATAATATAAAAATATAAAAGTATTAAATTTATCTAACATAAATTATTAATATTTTAAGATTTATAAAAGTAATTAGCACTTTAAACACAATTATCATAATTATAATATAAAAATAATATAAATACAATACAAATATAAAAATTATTTTTTTATTTTTTTTTATAATTACATATACAATAATTATCGGCTCTAAGAAAAGTGGTTAAAAATAATCGGCCGAGGTGGTCAAGTCCAATTTATCCACCAAGGAATCTCTACAATTAGGCCCAACCCAAAACCATAACGGCCACATCAACGTGTTAATCTTAACTTTAAAGCCCTATTGTACAATTTGCTTCATTTTCTCTTGTACCTTCTTCTTCTTCTTCTTCTTCTTCCCTCAAAGCAAGACCCCCAGTCGACGCCGTCCGATCATTGTCATCTTAGTTACTATCTCTCTTCTTTAACAATGGCGACTATCATGCAAAAGATCAAAGACATTGAAGATGAGGTTAGCTTTCTTCCTTTTCCTCTTCATTAATTTTTTTAATTTTAATTTTATTTCATATAACAATATCTCGGTTCCGTTCGTCTCTTCATAATTGCTGATAATCCGAAATGAATTTGCTATATATATGTGTATATTTGTGTGCTTGTCTTCTACTTAGCCTAGTAGTTGCTTAATTTTTTAATATCTTTCCGAGTAATTGAAAGTTGAATCCGTATTATTCATTTTCCAAGCAAAAATAATGAAAAAAAAATTCCACTTGTTCTTAGTTTTTATTTTTTATTTTTTTTACTTTAATAAACTTTTATGCTTTGAATATATTATTTGAGAGTCGAAATTTATATTTTATTTATAGTTTTCGGGTTAATATTTGGAGAAAAAATGAATCCCTTATTTGTTATGCTTCGAATTTTTATCTTTTATAGGTATATTCATTTTAAACATTTTTGAATGGAAATGAATTGCTGAATAAGGAAGTGTTCTTAAGAATTTTATTGTTTTTATTTTCTAAAATTTCAAATATTTATTCCCTGAAAGCTGAATGTGTCCTTGAAACAGGATTAACTGTTAAAGTTCTTCGTCTTCTGGTGTATTTATTGTCTTTTTGTATTTTTTACAGATGGCAAGGACTCAAAAGAACAAAGCAACAGCTCATCATTTGGGCTTGCTCAAGGTGAACATGCGCATTTTTATTTTTGGGGTTTTGTTTTGGTTCACTTGTGGAATTATATGCCGTTGTGTTACAAGCGCTTTGATTTGCATTTTCTATTTGGTGTTCATTTTCATTGATGCAAATTATTTGTGTGTTATTGGTCATTTGGCACTAGGCTAAACTTGCAAAGCTTCGAAGAGAACTCCTTACACCTACATCGAAAGGAGGGGGTGGTGCTGGTGAAGGTTTTGATGTTACCAAAAGTGGAGATGCAAGAGTTGGTCTAGTAGGTTTCCCTTCCGTGGGGAAGTCTACTCTTCTTAACAAATTGACAGGGACATTTTCAGAGGTATGAATGACTGTTTTTGATGTCATAATGAGGCACATGTCACCTATGGTTGTGTCTTCTGTTATCACAAATGCTTTTGATGTTGTCTTAAAAAAACTGTTTTATTGCTTTGTAAAAGATTTACTGCAATTTGGTGCTTTTCTTCTCTACCAAAAATGCATTGTTGAAACATTAAAGATTAAAAATTTCTGCAAGGAAATGGAGTTAACCTGGTCTGAAAGACTGAAAAATTGTGTATGGTTGAAATTGTGAAGTATACCATGTTGCCCCAACTCTTCACTTACGTTGAAGTACCATTTTCCATCACATTTTAGGTGGATATAGGTGTGGAGGTCCAACATTTAAAATATATGGAAAAACTTAGAAATAACTTAATGTACCATGTCAAGTACATATCCGTATCTAACGCTCACCCCCAAGTCCAAGTAACATACCATTCCTTAGTTGACATCGCATGCAAGTTCATTTGTCTGTCTGGTCTTACTGGTATTTCATCATGCTGTTATCTCTTTAATTGATTGAAAAGAATGATTAGCGTAATTTTTTTCTTAGATTTTTGTTGGGGTTGGCAGTCAGGGCATGGGAGGGCTGAGTATAACATGTTCTCTCTGGAAGCTTCTGCTAAAATATTGCCCAGGAAATTCTGAAGACTGATGAACTTTAATTTTTTGTGGTTTATAGGTTGCTTCCTATGAATTTACTACATTAACTTGTATCCCGGGTGTAATCATATATAGAGGGGCTAAAATCCAGGTACTTTTTTATTTAAAAAAGCTTAATTTGAATGTTTACTTTTTGCTTCATTCATAGTAGTTTAAATTTTAGTAATAGAATTTGATAATTGATGTTTCCCCTGTCTTGCTTACTATTTTACTTTGGGAGGGAAGGGATGTATAGTATAACGTCAGGCAGGATGTAGCGGTTCATTCTATGTTTCATATTGTTTCTTTAGTTTTGTTTAGAAAATTTAAATGATCAAAATTTGCATAGATTTAAGGACCATATTGTGAAGTACCTTTTAGTTTTAAGTTTAACACTTTTAAACCAGTGTCTTCTGACATGCTTTGGTTTCAAGTATTTGTTATTGTTTGATGCCTTAACAATCATGAGAGCTATGCCATTTGTTTTGAATTTGTTGTAAAAGAAATGTGATAAGTTTTATGACATTTTTTCCCCCTTACTCCATCTGGATGCTCAATTAATTGTTGAGGTAACCTTTTTCTTGAAGATAACAAACTAGTTATAATGCCTCTGTTATTATGATTTGCAGTTGTTGGATCTCCCGGGTATCATCGAGGGTGCTAAAGATGGAAAGGGTAGAGGAAGACAGGTGAACTTTATTAGTTTTGTCTGATATAACGAATAACTTATGGGCTTCTTTTGGCATTTTCTTACTTGCATGTTCAAAGTGCTTGTTTTTGATTAATATTTTTGTGCCACTTAATTATAATTATATGTGCCCCATAAAGTAAACTTTGTTAATCATTCATTTCTATTGTTAAATGTTTATTTATTTTTAGTTTTTATTTTGCTTGTATGCTTAGCTTTTAAATTTAATTTTGATTTTACATCTTAGAATGGTAATTTTGTATTTCTATTGTTTAATGTTTATTTATTTATTTTTAGTTTTATTCTCTTAATCTGCTATTTACACTATTATTGCATTTATGCTTAGCTTTTAAATGAATTTAGTTTTACAACTTAGAATGGTAAGTTTTCATGTTTATGCTATGCTGTTGAAGTATCAGTATCACAAAAGATTATGCACTTGGGCGGGGGGGATATCTTCTGAATTTATTTTTCGACAGGATGTTATTAATGTCATAGAATTATAATCACTTTAGTATAATTCTCGGTCAAACCTGTTCTGATAACTGTTTTGGCTCATAGCATAATTGCTTTTTAGTTTAGATGCTACTTGTTTCTGATCTTTCTTTTCATGCCCATCCTGTGTTGCAAGTTTTTTAAAGAAATGCCATTGTTATCCAGGTCATCAGCACTGCTAGGACATGTAATTGTATATTAATTGTTCTTGATGCAATAAAACCAATAACTCACAAGCGTCTTATTGAGAAAGAGCTTGAAGGATTTGGTATAAGGTAACATTGTTAGTTTCTGTTGCCTCCTGGTGGTTTCACCTTTCATGCTATTTTGGCCTTTTTTGCATTTGCATGCCTGTATGTATTCCTTAGCCATTCATAAACTTCAATGATCTTGCTTGTCATCGAATGCTCTCAATGTGGATCTAAGGGTATACTTTTTTCTCCTTTTTTTTATATTTTTTTTGTTTCAAAGTTTGTTTCAGTTTCTTACCGACTTACTGGCTAATCACATCCTTGATTCAGTTTTCCCCAGCAACTCATATTTGTTACTTATCAGTGTTTGCCAAATTTAAACTTATCTCCTTAATACAGAATAAATTTGGTAGCAGTTACTTGAATGAACATTACTGTTGGTTCTTCAACATGGAGACCGTAGACCATGGGAAATTATAATAATGACATTTTAAAACAAATATACATGCCAGTACAAACTTTATCTTGAGATGTTTCTGCCAATGATGTTAAAATTTTTATCCTGAGGGACTTCTAGTTCTATAAAGTAATGTATGTCATCAAAATAGAACCTGGTAGGATTCCTGACTTTATTGGAATTTAGTATAACATGGGTTACTTGCTATGACTTTCGATCTAGTGGTGTCATTTATTGTTTTTTGGACTAACAATAGATATGTAGAATATCCTTGATATTAAGGTTTTTCCTTGCAAATATGATTCTTTTAGTTAATTGATATAGCATATATCATGGAGCATCCACATTTCCTGTTGCTACCATTCTTCAGCTGCATCTAATATAGTGGTTTGACTCATTGCTGGTGCTCTGGAAAATGTAGATTTTTTTTTTTTTATAATTTAGCACCAAATAATCACGAGTTCTGAGTCAATGTATGACAAAATAAAAAGGAAACAGACAAGAGTCTCTGATTAACCGAAGAGGATTTAAACCCCTTTTTAGCAGCACTTGCTTTTTGAAACTTTGTACAGTTTCATAGTTTTATGCATTTCTTTATATGTATCTCAGCGTGTTCTGCCATCTAACTATTTGTTTGTTTTGCGGGGACAGGTTGAACAAGGAACCGCCTAATTTGACATTCAGAAAGAAAGACAAAGGTGGTATTAATTTCACCTCCACCGTTGCAAATACTCACCTGGACCTTGAAACTGTAAAGGCAATATGTAGCGAATACAGAATTCACAATGCTGATATCACTCTAAGGTATGATGCGACCGCTGATGATCTAATCGATGTCATTGAAGGCAGTAGGATATATATGCCTTGCATCTATGTGGTGAACAAGATTGATCAGATTACACTTGAAGAGCTGGAGATATTGGATAAACTTCCTCATTACTGCCCAGTCAGGTATTTTTCCCCCTAATCCTTTGGGAAATCATCCAACCGTCCTCTTTTTAACACCCTTTTTATTCAAAGGCGGTATTATAAAATTGGGTTCTGCTACATTGAACTGTGTTAGTTCTAAGAAGCAATAAGAAGCAATCTTAATCTTTGTTGTTGTGATTAGGACTTAAATCAATAGTTGTTCCTTTAGAGCCACTAAAGTGTTTTTTATAACAAGCACTCAGGAGATAGAAACAAACCATATTTAGATTAAAATTTTTATTAAACAAAACCTATGTTGCTCCTCTTTATTTTTCTTGAAGTGCCCATGTCCAACACCCGTATCAGACACATTCTGACATGGGTATGGGGACATGACCCTCCAAGGACCTTCCAAATACATGAAAAAACGTAGAAAAAATCGCAATATAAACGTGTTGGATGAATACATGTATCTGAGACTCACACCCAAGTCTGAGTAACATACATAAAAACCATCGAATCTGTTCTCGTATGAAAACCTTGGAACATTGGCTGCAGAATGCCCATGGTAACTTTTAGGATTACTTAAAGATGAGGATAGTTGTGCCGTCTCTTGCCTGGAGTAGGGTGGCATCTAACGCTTTTTCAGGTTTGAACCAATACTAATAGCCTAAATAAATTGTAATGACTAGCCTATCCTTGGTCTTCTGATTGTGCTCCAAAGTGTTATTTTAACTCCCATTAGATTTCCTTGATATGATTGATTGATTTACTGCAACTATGTTTTCTTGTTTCCATGACTGACTACTCTACAGTGCTCACCTGGAATGGAACCTTGATGGTCTACTGGAGAAGATATGGGAGTATCTTAATTTAACTCGCATATATACGAAGCCAAAAGGGATGAATCCAGACTATGAAGATCCTGTTATCCTCTCATCAAAGAAAAGGACAGTCGAGGACTTCTGCACCCGAATCCATAAAGACATGGTTAAACAATTTAAGTAGTAAGTATCCTCCTTTCCAAATCTTTAATGCGGTATGGCATCAAGTCAAAGCCATTTTATTTTACATTTTTTACCATATTTAATATCTAAATTTCAGATTCCCAATTAGAAAGTTCTTATTCTGGTGAAATTTTACAGTGCACTTGTATGGGGATCGAGCGTAAAACACAAGCCCCAAAGAGTTGGCAAGGTTTGTTCTAAGTATTTGATTTCTCTATTAATCAGCTTTGACATCCTCTATACCCGACCATTTTGCTTCCCATTTCTTTGACCTAGTAATCTGTGTACTTTTATCTTGTTAGCATTATCAGAATTTTGTGAAGGTGTTGTATATTTATATAAATTTTAACACGTTAGTTTTTGTGTTATATAAATTCTAATACATTCGTATATTGGAGTTATTTTTGTGCATTGTGTTTTAGTTATTTTTTGAGTCTCATGTCCAAAATTGCCTGGTCTACCATTTCTCGACAATCAGCTTTAACATCCCCAATCTGGCCATTTTGCTCCCATTTTTTAGACCTGGCAATCTGTATACTTGTATTGTGTTCCTGTTATTTTTCTCTGTCATAATTGTTAAAGTGTCATACATATATATGTTAATATTTTTTGTTATATAGATTTTGGTACATTTGTTTTTTTGTATTATTTTCTCATATCGTGTTTTAGTTATTTTTTTGTCTCTGGTCCAAAATTGCCAGGTCTACCATTTCTCTACTAATCAGCTTTAACATTCCCTATTGACCATTTTTCTCTCCGTATATTAGATCCAACAATCCGTATACACGTGTTGTGTTCGTGTTATTTCCCCATGTCATAATTGTATTCAAAGTGTTATATATTTATATAAATTTTGACACAGTTAATATTTCGTACTTTATAGATTTTTATTGTCGTCATGTCCAAGCTTGCGTGGTCCACCATTTCTTCTGCTTTATACCCTTTTTCCCTCTTTTTGTTGTTCCATGCTGCTGATTTGCTTTGGATAAAACCATGCATCTAAATTCTTATCACAGGATCATGAACTTGATGATGAAGATGTTGTTCAGATTATCAAGAAAGTATGAAGTCAGAATATCGAAATTATGAGTGGAACTCGTCAGGCATATATTCATGTTTTAAGATGCGATCAGGTTGAAATTGTCTGATGGAAATTGAGGTAAAAGAGACATCTTGATGTGTAATTAAAGCCGTTTTGGTTGTCAAAAGCTCTTTTGCTCTCATTATCTCTTTACATGTTTTGCTTTGTTGCCATAGTTTTCTACTTTTGAAACCTATGTACAAAGTTAAATGCCATGGAACTAGTTGGATTTTGTTTTCTTTTATTTCTAAGAGAACTGGCATTGATGACTTCAATAATTGAATTCCGTTTTCATGGGGTGTAGTGCATTTTCACAAGTAAACCTATTCATGGATCGGGTTTTTGTCTATGGATTGGATCCCTCATTTCATGTAATGCAGTTTTACAAGTAGATTTGTTTATAAATCGGGTTATTGTTGCATTTTTACAAGTAGATCTATCAATGGATTAGGTCGCCCGTTTCGTGTAGTCATCCTCACAAGTAGATCTGTTTATGAATCAGGATGTTATCACGTTTTCACAAGTAGATCTGTTTATGAATATGGATCGGGTTAGGATAGTTTTCAAAATTTTTGCCCAAAACCCATTAAGCCCAAACAAGATCATTTTTACTGTTCATAAGTATTACAAAATTAAAAAAATATATTTTATATTAATATTTATATATTTAAAAAATTTGTTTTTGGAAAGTATTTTCTTTTATTAATTGAATAGTATTTCTGATCGGTTTGGATTACTAATATATTTCTCAGATCAGGTTTTGCTGGACTTATGTGGATGATTCAGTTATTGGAACAGGTTCAGTTATTGGAACAGGCTTAACGTGCTAAATGCGGAAATTGTACATTGCTAAATGCAGAACAACTGCAAAAAAATTAAAAAAAATAAAAAAATAACTAATTAAATTCGGTTTGAATTGGTCAGTTTTGATTTTATTCAATTAGATAATTTAATTAGATAATTTAATTTTAATATGTTTATTTGGTTGATTTGTGCTTTTTTATTTTAATTTTTAAATCAAAGAGATTGAAATAAAATGATATTTAAAAAATAAATAAATTGTATTACTTTCATTTAAACATATTCAAATCCTATTAATATTATCCAACTTAGCCCACAATATTTGAAAAGTCGAAATGATCCGAATCAATTAATTTGGATTTATGCCGTTTTGATTTCTATACATTATCCAACCACAACTACTCTTCAAAGTTTATTGAGTTTATTGATTTTTTTTAAATTATAAAATTGAACTAACTAAACCGATCAAATGTTCGCTCTAAATTTTAAGACTTAAAACTGCCCTCTGCTTCTCCATTAGTTTTCATTCTGATTACATCATGTACAGCAAACAAGTATCTCATCAATTTTTTTTAATTATAAACTGTACTGGTAATTTTTTTTACATATTATCAAATTTCTCATTGAAGTTTAATGCATTTATAGGTTTTAATTTTCAGAATAAATTTTTATTTATGATTGTTTTTAATAGAAAATCTTGTCCTATAAAATAAGATCTTCTTTGGCTCTTGGGTGGATTCACTCTGTCCTTCACTGCTATAGCAATTGATTGTTTCATTCGATTTTAGATCATTTAAGTTTATTAATTTCTAATGTGACGTGATTTTATGTGTTTAATTTTAAATTTATTAAATAATTTATTAAATAACAATCTTAATAGAGAACTTGTAATCAATCATCAATGTATAATAAATATTATTCAAATTGTTGAAATAATTAAAAATATAATATAATATTTTGGTAATTTAAATACTATAATAACAAAAGAAATTTAAATTATAATTAAAACACTTGTACAATATTACATCTCCCTTTTGGATATTTTGATGCCAAGCCATTTGTCCTTTCGGAAATAAAAAAAATAACGGGCATGGAATAAACTTGAAATTAATAAGTAGTATGTTAATGGAACTATCTTATAACTAGAAGCTTTAGTTTTAATTGGTATATAACTTTAATACCAATTAAATAATAAAATCTCTAATTTATATCTTGTAAAAATAAAAATCGTAGTTATCAAATATATAATTTGATAATAAATCAATTTAAAATCCTCGTTAATACAAGTGATAATATTAATTAAATTTGAAATTTTTATCCACTAAGAAATAGAAATATTAATTAATATAATTTTTAATATATATATATGGTAGAAATAAAAATCACAGATATCAAATATATAATTAAATAATAAAGTAGCTCAGAACATTTTTTAACATAAATGATATTGAATTATTAAATACATCAATTAAGCACTAGTTAAATTCAAAATTTTATACGGTTAGGAATTGAAAAAATCTTCGATATATATTTTTTAACAATAAAAATTATAATTTTATCAAGATTTATATAAATATAAAATACTTTAAATATAATTATAACGTGAAAAAATATATAAATAATTACATAATAAAAATACTTATTATATTTGATTTGACTAACGTTAACTAACGGTTATTATATTACACCTTGCTTCTTAATCCAACTTCTTACCACTTTCCATTCTTTTGTATACATACATATCTGAAATTTTCTATGTCTTATTAATTTAAAATATATATATATATATATTTAACATGTTAACTCAATTACTAAATGACAACTAATTATATAGTGCATCTATGTGATTAACTTTTAAATTTAATTTAAAAAATCGTAGTTACTAAATATATATATATTTTAATAATCAATCAATTTAAATTTTTTTAACATAAATGATATTAAATTATTAAATATATGGATTAACCATTGATTAAACTCAAAATTTAATCCACTAAAAAAATTAAAATATTTTTCAATATATATTATAGAATTAAAAATAATGTGATCAAATATATATATATATAATTTAATAATCAATCAACTTAAATATTTTTTAACATAAATGATTTGAGTTTAATTTAAAAATACATTTACTTATGTACATGAAGGTGGTAAAAGGTTTACTTTATTTTCAAAAGAATTGAAATTGCAAACAAGACAACAAATGATATATATTTCTATATTACATAGGAAAAATATATTTATAAAATATGATAAATATGAAATTATTTGAGTTACATTCTGCTCAACTCATCCTCTTCTAACATAGTCGGATTAATTGGCAACGTGATTGTCGAATTACTTTTAAGTTGAAAAGTACCTATACAATTATAGAATTGCAATAGTTTTTAAAATAAAATAAGATGAAGTAACATTAAAATTGATAATAACATTGAACAATGTAATGATAGGGTTTTCATCAAAATAATCTTCAAGTAAAAAAGTTGTTATTTCATACTACCGTAAGCGGTGGTTAAAAATAAAATTATACACAAAAAACTTACAAAGGAAAGGTAAAGAAGAAAGAAATTTTAAAGAAAAAAAGGTACAATCAATAGAATTGACGTCTGCTAACTTAGATGTTAATGCATCCATTTTATAATGAAATTTTTAGTTCAATTGGTATATAAATTTAATAGTAATTAAGTGAGAATTAATCTAAATTGTAACTCTTGTTTAATTGATATATAACTATAATATTAATAAAGTGATAATTAATCTAAAATTATAACAATTTAAGTATGATTTTTTGGATTTAAATCATTTTACAATGTATATAATATCATTAATTTTATAATATAATATCAACAACACATGGTAATTTCAATATATATAATTATCAATATATAATTTAAAATAAAACAATTTATTTCTTTCAACATAACTCATAGAAATAAAATTCGTAATTATCAAATATATAATTTAGATAAAATCATCTATTCTTTAATTCTTAATGTAAATTTTATTATATAATTAATAATTAAATATTTTACTGATGTCATTTTAGTAATATGATAAATAAAAAAGATAATTTCATCAGTTCAAAAGATTCTTCATATTCGTATTTATATAAATTATAGATTATATAGATATATATCATAGATATAGATTTGAGAAATCGAAATCATATATTAAGGAAATAAGTAGAATTTTTTATGTCATTTTAGTAATACGATAAATAGTAAAGGATAATTTAACTAGTTCAAAAGATTCTTCATATTCGTGTGTATATATATATATATATATATATATATTATAGATTATATATATCATAGATATAGATTTGAAAAATTGAAATCAGACATTTAAGGAAATAAATAGAATTCTTCCTTAAAAAAAAGTGATGAAAGTTAATATTATAGTTCAACTTAAAAGTACTTGAGAAATTTTGAATAATAATAATAATAATAATAATAATAATAATAAGATATTGATACAAAATCGAATGGATCGATTGGACTATCTAACTTTTTCTAACTCACATTTTTTTTCTCTTTCTTTTTTCTTTTAGGAATTTGTAAAATCTAGAACTATGAAATGTATGCAAATTAGGTTGATAGACAATTTGATTGGTTTAGATTTTTAAAAATAATTATGATTAATGTGAAATTTTTTATTTTTAAAATTAAATAAAAACTCGAATCGAGTAGTATTTATATTTGAACTGATTTGACTCAAATCAAATTCTATCATTTCGCGTTGATTTGGTTGATCGATTTTTTAAATTTTATAAATCTTTTTTTATAATATTTTTATTTTCATTATTCTAAAATTTAAAATATTTATATTTATATTATAAAAAAATAAAATTTAATTTAATTTTAATAATTATAATTTTTTAATTCACGAAATAAAAATTAAATATATCATAATTAATTATTATTCGAACTAAAATGAAATCAAATTTAATAAAAAACGTAACCGAAACAAAACCGAACCTTACTGTTAGAACCCATGTGTGGCTTTCTCAGCCATAAATTTCAATTTGTTAACATTACCTGGTTATGATTGAAAAAAACGTGGTCGTTTAATTTCTTCCTTTCCTCCCTCTACCAAAACAAACCCCCGAAAGGAAAAGACATCTCCCTGTTCGAGACTTGAAACAGAAAACTGAAGGGAAGCATCCGCCACCATTTAAGTAGAAAGTTGAGCCGCCAATCCTTCAAATTTCCTGAATCAAAAACACCCAGACCTTAAGAAGATAGAAAAAAAGGCATCCCATCTGTCAAGAAATTTCCTTTTCTTTTGTTTTTTGGTTTTTTTTGTTGCACTTAATCATTGATTCTAGTTAGAGGTAATCCCCAGAAATTTTCTTTTTCTCTTTCTCTTTTGTTTTCCTGGGAAAATAATGTTCACTCATTATTTGTCACTTTTTCAATCATGTTTATTTGTTTTTAGCAGAGGTAGTGAAATGAGTGGAGGAGTGCTGCTAGGCTTGCCAGGACCATGGGCTGAAAATAACCGTGAGCCCTCTGATCATTATACTACAAAAATTGGTGGACTTCCTGTAAATCTCTTTATCTATATATATATATATATACACACACACACACACATACTTGTGTTATTTATTTATATTTTTATGAACTTGTAAAAGTTTCCCATCAATTTGTTTTTTTTTTTTTTAACAGGATTGGCCTATTCCTATAGAGGCTTTAAATTTAAACCCCAGTCTTATTCACTGTACTCAGTGTGGAAGTAAACTCTGTCTTGTTGCTCAGGTTTTTTTCTTTAATTCTAAATTTTAATGATTTTTCTTCATGTTATTGCAAAGAATTTCAATATGGGAATCTTTTAATTTATATTATTTTCGTAAATTGATGTTCAGGTTTATGCTCCAATTTCAAGTGAAACTTTAAAGATTGAAGAACGCCTTCTTCTTGTTTTTGGTTGTTTGACACCAAATTGTGGTAGCTCTTCTCTCAGGTTCTTGCTCTAAATTGATTCTTTGATCATTATTTTTCATCAATGAAATGTAATTCTTTAACTTTACGAGTGTTATGATCTCTTTTCTTTTGTACAAGAATAATGACTGGTTATATGTATACTTTGTTTTACGAAATATAACTATGTAGTTGGCGAGCTCTTCGAATTCAGAAAGCGGAAAATGATGCAAAGGAATCATCTTCCGCTGCTATTCGGGACAAAAATCTATCAGCTGCATCTCCTGTTTCCATTTCAAAAACGAACTGGTGGGAGAGTTGGAGTGATGAGGATAATGAAGATGTGGATCTGGACGACTTGAGTAAGGCATTTTCCGAAGCAGCAAGCTTGAGTACTCATCCTAAGAAGACAAATAGCAACTGCAATTCTGCAAGTGCTGTGAAGCATTCCTCACCTTTAATGGCAAAAACAAGAGCAGTAGATACCGAGACACCAGGTGAGATCGCCCTTTTTGCGATGTGTTGCTTCTTGTAATTCCTTTATATTTATAATGGATGTGGTAGCTTTGGCTCTATGCAATCTGTTTTTGTGACCAAGTGCCATTGGTGTTAATAAGTCTTCACCACAGCCAAGTTTTTCTCTACATTTCTGGCAAACACAGCTTTCTCATTCTCTTGGTTTGATATCAAAAGCAGTAACTTGGTTTTCTTATACTTTTTGGTTTGGAGAGTTTTATTATCATTCTGAAGTTGCTGCAAATTGCAAGCTAGATTTCTTCCTTATATTGTTTGTATGCTAATTTTGTTGTGTCAAAAGGCTTTTGCTCTATGTTGCTCCGACTTTTTGTTTTCTTTGAAGTACTTGTGTAAACACATATTCGCACATGGGTACGAGGATATAATCCTCCAAATATATGGAAAAACTTAGAAAAAATTAAACATACTTGTATGTGACACTTACATTCGAGTCCGAGTAACATAGCTCTTGCTTGACTCATTTTGTTCCTATTTTGCAGTGATACCATGCTTCTACATTTATAGTCAGGCAGAGCCATCATCAAAGGATTTTGCTTCTACGCGTTCAAACTACTCGTCACTTTCTGTCGAGGAGAAAGAAGGCGATGTTGATGATCCTGGACAAGAAGAAACATGGGAAGCCGAAAAGTATGAATATGATAAGGCTTTGAATGCCGACCGGGCTTACCTCAAGTTCAAGAAACAATTGGATGCATCTCCAGAGCAATGTTTCAGGTCAATTTAGTTTTAGTTTTTATTTTTATTTTTATTTTTAGTTTTTGCGTTGAATGTATATGCTCTGATAACCCTTGCTTAAATCAGCACTTCCTCCTATTTCTGTACTGTCACCAGGATTAACGCAAAATTGACTTATGTTGCTCTGAATCTTTTTTTTTTTTTTTCTTGAAATACCTGTGGCTATCACATTTTCGGACATGGTTTTGAGGATATGACCCTCCGAGAACCCTCCAAATACATGGAAAAACTTAGAAAATATTGAACATACCCATGTTGTAGACATACTAGTATCCGACATTTGCACCCAAGTCTAAGTAACATAAAAGTTGACAAGAGATAAAATTCTTTGTTGTATGTTAATGATTTCATCATTACTAGGCCTTAGTTGAACGCTAAAAGTTCATCAACAATGGAATAATGAATGTAACCAAGAGGAAACTATCTCTTTGTCATCACCAAGATTTCTGAAGGAATATTTATTTCTATAACATTGATTCTTTTAGTAATTTGAGTTAGGCCTGTTACCTACGTTATCCAGTCTTGGGGGTGAGTTTTGGATATGGATATGTGTTCGACACTGGTATACTTAATTTTTTCTAAGTTTTTTTCCTATATTTGGCGGATCATAGCCCCATACACATGTCCGAATTTGTATTGGACGTAGATACTTTAGGAAAAATGAAGAGTCCGTTAAACATAGATTGTTCCTCTTAGTATCATTCTCCCACTGTAAGCTGAACGAATTTAAAAAAAGGGAAATAATATTTAATATTGTTTTTAACTTCTTGATGTCTCAAATAGAGACTGAATAAAAGTTTCTCGCTGTCTCCTTTATGTTTTCAGATATGCATTTGGTGGGAAACCTCTTCTGGCTACCACAAAGGTAGGAAATGCTGGGAAGTGCGAGCTCTGTGGTTCTTCAAGGCACTTTGAAATGCAGCTGATGCCCCCATTAATATATTTTCTGCAAGAAGAAGCTGATGCTTGTTATAAAGGTTCCCTGGAGAATTGGAACTGGCTGATGCTTGCTGTTTATACGTGTTCCAAGGTGCGTTGTTCGACTCTCTGACTAATCTAAATGAACCATTGAAAAATCTCATGAGTAAGAGAAAGGAAGAGATATGGTAGAATCGGGTTGTTTAACGCCTGTTTCCACTTATTCTCCTTCTCTGGCACTCCCTTCAAAATGGTAAAGAAAAAAGAATAAA
>JBBYHL010000004.1:3907265-3919395 GCA_038381835.1 Adansonia madagascariensis
TTATTGAGCAAATACAAGATTTTAACTTCATCTTTTTGCTGTTATTTTTATCAACTATATATATATATATATATATATATATATATACTGTTTTGAAATTTATATGAAGGTTTGTCAATGTTTCTTTTTTTATTTAATCTCATCTTTCAAAATTTTTGTTATTCCATTCTTATTTTTTAAACACTTTCCTAATTAATTTTATTTTCTTTTGCTGTATTTTTATCAAGATTAGAATTTAGTAAGGGTATATGTAAATACTTGTTGTGATATAATTTTTATTTTTGATATTACTTTTTCTTTTTTACACACATTTCTTAAACGATTTTAACTTCTTTTCAGCATTTTGATTAAGAATGAAGTTTAACAAAATTATGTTACAATAAATATATTTATTTTTAGCATTTTAGGAATGGCGACATAATTTTGTTCATAACTTCATTCTATTTATGTTAGTTTTTGTTTGCTTTGCTATTGAAGTTATCGTATTACAAGGAAAAAAAACCATTTTAAGCATGCTTGAAAAGTATCACACTACAAAATTTAACAAAATAAGGACGATCAATAGTTATATTTTTGAAAAATGAAAAATCGGTTTTTAAAAGTTTTACAGATAAAAAATTATTGTTGATAGTTATTCTCTAAAATTATTCTTTAAAAAGTTTTGAAAAAGACATTAGTCTTTAATATTATTAAATTAAAATGACATTCGTTCTTGATACTATTTAATTTAAGATGAAGAGGACTTTTTTATATTTTATTCTCTTATATCGTTTATAAAAATCTTTTATATTTTGTATTGTTAATAGGCATTGAAATGTATCAGAAAAGAAGTAGACAAGCTCAAACATGCTTAAGGAAGGCAATTTTCCAAAGGTAATATCATTTAATTAGTTTTCTCAATTTGTTTTAGCGAGGATTGCTTGGAATGAAGTTGGATTGCATGAAAATAAAAACAATATGTTAGGTCAGATTTTTGCATAAACCAAGTGAAAAAGAAATTGTAGTTTATGACAAATCAAAATTATATATATATATATATAATTGCACTAGAAATAGTTTTAAATTTCATATTAAAAAATGACATTAATTCAATTGTTTTGCCCATACTTCTTGGTCTCCCCTTATCCTTATCCCTTTATAGTAAGATAAATGTGAAGGTAAAAATTAACATTAATTTAATTAAAAATTAATTATAAATATTATCTTCAATAGGAAAGTTGCCCAAAAACCTAAAATAATTAATAAATGAGAAACTTAATTAAGAAATTCCCTAACCTTGTAGTATTTAGTATTATTAACAGAATCAATCCCAAAAAATAAAAGACACTATATAGTTCAAATCCTATGCAGGCGATAAGCCGTTTTATTGTAATAATATTTTTAAAAAATGATAGGTTTTTAATATTATATTTATCAACTGTTTTAATATGGGTGAAATAGGAATCTTCTTGTCTGTTGTTATCAAATATCATGCATTAAATGTATTTCAGAAAAATAATTTTAAATTTTAAATTTGATATTTAATAAGTTAATAAAATATAATTTTATTTATACATAGCTTATACGTCATTAGAAGGATATCCCCATTGTAGTCATCCATATTAGCAAAAACTAACAAGTAAGCATGTATCTTGCAATTTATATTTTTGAAATATAGTAATATATATAAAATAAAATATAGTAATAAAATATATATATATATATATTTCGTAATATACCTTGTAATATATATATATATATATATAATAAATAGCTTAATTACAATAATCAAGACAAAATAACATTGAAAATAATTAAATGTATCAAATATGTTTACAAACTTAATGTAATTACACCTCAACTAAATGTTTTGAGAATGTCAAAAATTTGCTTAGAAAAATAATATTCAATATAAAAGGTTTATTTTGATCCATTTACTCCAAATAGGAGTAGTTTTAATTTATTCACTAATTTTTGTTTTACTTTCCCAAACCTAAATAAAATTAGAAAATTTGGAGGGAATGAATCGAAATTAACCATCTTTCTTCATCTAATAAAGGAATTATTAAATAAAAAAATTTAAAAAAAAATGAAATCTCTAAACCTAAAGAAAAGAATATGGAACCAACGAAAAACTATTGCTTAAACATAGATCAAATGATTAAAAACAACATTATTTCTCTATTTTAAAAAACAAATCTAACCAATTTCAAATGGTCAAGCTTAATAGTTAACTACAAGAGAAATATACTCAAAATTATTTAAAAAAAAGAATAAATATTTAAAAATTAAAACGCTTTTTTTTTGGAGAAATTAATAAAAAAAATTAAAAATCGCTCTTTGGTCAAAACCACCACTTGATTCATATCGATTTATTACACAAATGAATAAATAAAAGAATATTTATATAACACATAGAGATATAACTTTAAAGAGAGAAAAGAAAAAGAAAATATAGCAAAAGGAAATGATAAACATAATTAGGAAATATATTTTAATATATTTTATGAAAAACATATATAACCACTTTAATATATTTTTGAGTTCAGGTTAAATTCAAGTTTTTTTTTTCTGTTTTTTTGGATTTGAATATTTTCACATTTATATTACTGGAATTTAGAATATTTCAAGCTTTTAGATTTTTGAAAGGCTTTTGTCAAATTAAGCTCGGTTTGGAATAGCTATTGGGCTCTCAAACGTAGTTCCAGATTTGAGTTCATTTCGTCAAAAATGTATACACATAAAGAGAAAGTATAAGGAAAGTTGTTCTAACTTTAAATATATTCTATTGGACACACGTTACTACACTAACTTCGTTCGTAAAGTTTTTTCTTTCTCAAACTAATGTATAAAATTATTTCATATATATAAGATTGTTTTATTACATATATATATATATATATATATATATAGACACACACACACACACGGAAAGCAAAAGATACAAGAATAATTAAAAAGAAACATGAGGAATTAAGTTACCTTTCGAAGATGAGAGCAAGTGGAATTACGAAAGTAGCGGCGAAAATAAATCTGTACGCAATGAGTACCCTCGTGCTCATACCTTCAATCACAGCCAGTTTATAGAACACAATTACTCCAGCAAGTGCAGCTTGAACCACCAATAGAAGTATCACAGGTTTAAGCCTCTCAAGAAAATCAAACAAATTCTTTCCCATTTTTTCCTTTTTTTTTTTTTAATATTCCAAGTAAACCTAAGAAAACTTAAATTCTGCAGTTTTTTGTACCACTACTACGACCACTCTTTTGATGCAAATCAGAAAGAAGAACCTGAAGGATTGGAAAATGTAATTGTCAATTCGCTAAGTTCATTATTACTTTAATTTTCATGCTTTGACTGGAGATGAATATGGACAAATTTTTGTAAAAAGAATTGGCCTTTTAAATGTCTGGCCGCCTTCTTTTGCTGTATTCATAAGAATCATATTATATCCACTTAATTTAATAGAAACCTAAGAGCAAAGAATATTCAGCTAGAGAAAAAACAATATGTTTATGTCAAATAGTCCTTTTTTGCAGGCAAGCATATTGTTATATTAGTATAGTATTTGCTTATTTTATTCGGATCAAAGATGAGTTTCGGATATCGATATATATTTAATTGGGATATTTTTAATTTTATAATTTTTTCATATATTTAAAGGATTATATCCTATATTTATGTCTTAATAGGTGTGGACACAAATATTAAATATAAATACTTTAAGGAAAATAAAAAAATAAAATAACATAAGTATTTGCATTTGATTCCTTTTAGGTTATGGTTGGTTTTTGTGTGTAAAGTTAATTTGCACTTAACACTTATTAAATCATCCATTATCATCCCTATCCAAAGCTCCAAGTCAATCCCAAACTTCTATATAAGATAGAAACAATACATCTTAACTTTGTAAGATAATTATTGTAGATAATTTTTGTATATATATATATCATTTCATAGTTGTAACAAAAAAAATATATGATCAATCAGTAAGAACATAATATATATCTTCCACTTCTTAATTCTTTTATGGTAGCAATGTAAGTTTATTCATACCTAAACTAAACTCTACCCAAACAATGCTTAATCTTTCTTCGATCCAAAATTGTGTTTTTTGACAGCTCCCCATCTTGCAAGGGCGTGTAAAGACTTTTTACACTAAAACACTTATTATATCATCCATCCTCATCCTTATCTAAAACTCCACATCAATTCTAAGCTTTCATATTTTATATGAATATTATTCTTAACCTTATAAATAATATCAGTAATTATTTAAGATGAGTATTTTAGATTAATTTATTCTTATTTTTAAATCTCATACTCGATAGAAGCAATCTTGATCTTATAAATAATATCCAATTGATATTCAAGATAATTATTGTATATATCATTTTATAGTTGTAACTATATTTTAGAAGGTAAGAAGCTCGGATACCATGTTACAAGAAAAAAAGTGTAAAAGTGGTGGCCTACATCCATGGAAAATACCTAAAATGTTACAGCATTTATATTGTGAATTGTTACATTGGTTTGTACATGAGTGTGCTATTTATATAAACGGTTTTCACCAATTTAAGAAAGAAGAAAGCAAGAATATTTTTATCGTATTGTAATTGTATCATTATCCCTAGTATATTTAATTATGGTTATGACTTTAACATCATATTTTTGTGTCATATGTTTCATCACATGTTCTTTTATTAGTTGACAAACTCAAGTTAATTTTACAATATTATTTTAAGTTTGAAAGGGGGTGTTAAAATAATAACTATACTTAAATGAACTATGGATTATGATACAATATATTCAAGACTATGATATGACATTCTTGCTTTCTTCTTCCCTGAATTAGTGAGAACCATTTACACAAATAGCGCATTCTTCTACAAACTAAAACAATTCATAATATAAATGATGTAGCCCTTTGGGTATTTTTCCTGGATGTAGGCCACCATAGTTGAACCATGTATTCTTTCATGTTTTTGCGATATTGCCTATTCTCTTACTCTCATTTTCTTATAACATAGTATTCGAGCTTATCTTCTAACACTATATATATTCAGTCAAAGAGAACCGAATGTATCTTGCCTATTCAATTCTTGCACTTTGGTGGCTTAGGTTGTTTTATTCATGACTTTTTATGCTTCATGCACTACAAACAAATTGCCATGCCATTTATGCAAACAATCTACTCTTGTACAAACTACTACAAAAATTCATAATATAAAAAATGTAGCTCTTTAGGTATTTTTCATGAATGTAGGCGACTATAGTTGAACCATTTACTATTTCATGTTCTTATGATGTTGCCAACTCTCTTTATTTTCTTATAACATGGTATTCAAGCTTCTTATCTTCTAATATTATATATATTCAGTTAAAGAGAACTAAATGTATCCACTCGTTTAGCTCTTTCACTATGGTGGCTTATTTTGTCTTATTCATGACTTTTTATGCTTCATTCAATGCAAACAAATTGCTATATACTAATACTTACTTTTACCAACAGTCAAATTCTGTTAGTAAATCAAGTCTATACTGATGGATTTTTTATTTGTTAGAAAATGTATAACATATACCAATATTTATTCTGTCCGTTGGTATAGATTACATCTATTGTAATAGTCGGACATCTTTGTTGGTGTATGTTTAATGTACATTGACGGTTGAAATAAAACCTTTAGTATATATTTGTTATAAAAAAAAAACTTTTTTCCATCTAGAGTTATTATTTTATTTTAGTTTTAATTTTTTTCACAAAAAGCTACCATATAGCAATCTGTTACTTTGTTTGTCTGTTGTTATAGCTTGTGTAAAACTTTTTGGGACTCTTGATAAAAGACCCTAATTGAAAAGTAGTGGCAAATCTTGACATTTGATTTTAAGGATGCCAACTAATGCTATACTAGATCCTAATTTTTTCATAAAATATTTCTTATTATATTAATTCAAATATATTCAAGCGATATACTAACATAAAGAAATAAGCTCTCAAGAGTAGAAGGACTATATCTTGCTAGCAAGTGAGCAACCTTATTCCCATCCTTTTTGGTGTGTTGAAGTTAACAGTCCTCAAAACCTTGGATATGCCTTCTTCCATCATCCATAATTGTGTCAATTGTAGATAGATCCATTTCCCTCTGTAGGAGTATGCCATTGAACCAGTCGGATTGGGACAAGTGATACATAGTCAATTAACTATATACATGGTACCATATTATAATGACAAAGGGTTTTCCTTCATGTTAGTGGCGTGATTGACTATTATGCAAACACTAATTGGATGAAACCCCTCGAACACAATGGCTTTGGAAAGATAGTAATAAGTTACAACAATGAGATCGGTTGCACCAGAGCCATGTTTCTAAAAATGTTTTTAGTCATCATATTGTCAAGACAGGGCATTGGTAATATACAAAGACTAGCATATGCTAAGCCTCCGTGCATTAAATGTATGTAACTCTTTGATGTCATAGAAGTAAAAGTATATGAGACACTTAGGGATAGCATATGGGTGCTTGTTTTATGAAAATAAATTCACTAAGCATAGCCTATATGAGAATTCTATTTGATATTAGTCAGTCAAGTGTCTATGAAATATGTTCTCATGTGCCAGTTGTGTAAGTAGTCCTCAAACTTGTAATACCAGATTATCTCATATGGGAGTGTTGTACTTTGATCCATTACGAACGGGTCCACAATGGATGGATACCAAATAAAGGTGGTATTAGGTATGGACTAAGCTATGGTAGATGGATGAGTGATCCAAAAAGGATTTACCAATCCGAGTGACATTGGAGACACATCTCAAATGATCTTGACTATGGTTAATCAGATTAAAATCTATGGCTAAAGCATAATGAATTATAAGAAAGTGTTCTTTGTAAATTCATGATCGTTAACCTTAAGTTGAAAGATCTAACATGGATTGAAACATGAGTAGTCAGTGTACTATGCTTATGCTTATTTTGGGATATATGTTGAAAGGATCGTATTACACTAACAGGCTAGTTACTGAAAGGTTTGATAAGGTCTCATCGACTCTTCAACATTTGGGTGGTCATGATGGGTTGATAGATCCCGCTTTTGATCCATGAATAATATTAATGAGATTAATTATGTTCATTGCCAACATGTTAGGAACCTAATGAGTCACACACAATAGGATGATATTGTTGGATTAAAATTAGAATTTAATTAAGTTTGGCTTTATTAAATAAAAGATGATTAAATTGAGGACATAATCAAAAAGTTTAATTAAGAATTATTTTAAGACAAAAATTTAGATTTTGTAAAATCTAAGATTTTATTGTCTTTTAAAGACATAGTAGATAAGATTGTTTTATCTAGATAATGTCTAAATTGAGACATACTATGTTTAGATGGATAATGTCTAAATTAAGAGATTGTATAGTGGATAATGTTCTAGCTGAAATTCATTACATAATCTTATCATATATTAATTATTTAGATGATTAATATGATTATTATCAAATTAAAATTGTTTTAATTTAATTTTTAATTTTATCTAGATAAAAATACATAAATGTTATAGATTATTAGCGAAAATAGGTTTCTACTTATTTATCTTAATTTAATTATGTGATAATTAAATTAGATAAATTAATTAATTTATAAGATAAATTAAAGAGTTTGAGTTGGATTAAACTCCATAGAAACCTAACCTAGCTAAATAACCTATGGCGCATAGAGCTAGAATTATGTCTAGATTCCAACTGCTTTGGCCAAATTCCTTAGAGACCATTTTGAGTGCTAGGTGTGGCCACCATAGTGAAAAAAAAAATAAGTTACAACTTTACAATGAGTTTTATTTTGATCATAACTCTCCTAGAGAGTTTTTGTTGAATTCGGCTAAGCAGATAAAGGACAACTAACTTGAATGGTAACCTAAGAAATACTTTTTGAAGTGACTTTAATTTAAAGAGAAAATTGTTTTTTCTTGTTTTCAAACTAGGCATTGCCCCAAGGTAGAAAACCCCACCTTGCCACCATCATGTAACCTTCTTATGATCCTATTCTTCCTTCATCTTTGGTGTTATCATTATTCTGAAAGTATTCTCGGATCATGTGAACAAAAAAATAGTTTGCAATAATCTTTTGGTTAAAACTCGTTGAGTTTTCTAGCTAGCATTGAAGAACCGCTGATCTTTAAAAAGGCTCTTATTATTATCAATGTAGATTATCATTGGAGGCAAAACAAATGTGTTGCTTGTGACTACGTAGAGCCGATCAAACACCTTGGTTGCTTTCTTTAGGAATCTTTTGGACTGGATTTGACTCCAGATTATGAGATCTGAAAGTTTGGTAAGCTTTTCATTTGATATGTGATTTAATCTTGTTAAATCCTATTTGTGTACTACATGTTATTTCTTTTCCTAAAGATCTCCAAGGAAGTTCGACTTTTCTGTGTTTAATGTTTTTGTTGCCTATTTAATATTGTTTTCCAAATTTTTAATTGTTACTGTTGCATGAGGTCAAACTTCACTGGGAATACAAATTCCTTGCATTGGTATCAGAGCCTATAGATTGTGGATTATGTGTAGTAGGTATAGCCTAATTCATGGCAATTGACATTATGATGTCATGTGCACTGATCTCTAAGCTTTAACCATGCGATCTTTATAAAATAATTTTATAAATATTTTCTTAATTTGGACAACATACTAAATTAGTATTTTAATCACAATTAAATTGGTTTGATTGATAAAAATTGTTTAAATTGATTCGAATTAAATTTGAATCAAACGTTGACAATCGATGTTGTCTAACCTACCTAATAGGCAATCACTAGGATATTTTTTTGAATTTTATGCTGCAAAATTGATTTTTATATATTTTATATTCTATTTTTCAATATATTATGTATAAAATTAATTTTAAATTATTTATATTTATTTTGACTCAAGGAAAATTAATTTCGACCTTAATGTGCAAAAATCTCAAAGCTAAAATTTTTAGGGAATTTTGAAAGAACTATTGCATGTAATGCACCTAAAATTCCTTGTGGAAATGTTCCACAAATTTGCTGCATCTTAGGACAACAAGTAAGCTGAATGAGATTCAATTTCCAAACTGATTTAATTGTTGGAATTTATGGCAAATGTTGCCACACTTGTTTCACTATGAAACTGCACTTATGAGTGGCAATTTGTTGCTATTTTGGTTGCTGCTATGGATTGGTCTTTTGGCAACACCTAAGTAATGTTTCTAGCACCTAAAAACAGTCCCTAATCATCCTCCAAAAGTGGTGATCAAAGGCCATTCGCATGGCCAAGATTGCCTATAGCAGGGACACTAACCGTTAGAGTCTGACTTCCTTCGAAACTAGTTTTCTAG
Organism: Adansonia madagascariensis; assembly: GCA_038381835.1. NCBI lineage: Eukaryota > Viridiplantae > Streptophyta > Magnoliopsida > Malvales > Malvaceae > Adansonia > Adansonia madagascariensis. The sequence continues at coordinate 3,916,606 of JBBYHL010000004.1, forward strand.
TAGGTGTCTAATAACCTAAAATTAGGAATCCAATTCCTAAAATTTAGGAGTTAATTATGGTTGATTAGATGATTGTTATTTAATGGAGGAGATTCCTAAAAGCTAGCAGTGGCTCAACAGAATTGGAAAGTTTCTCGAAATAGGCATATTAGTAAAGAATTAAAACATGGAAAAGGTTTTTATAAATTGCTCATTAAAACGAATTACCATGATTTAATTCTTAAAATTTCAATTTAGGAAACATTAAAGCATGCAATGAAGTATTTGTCCCTATTGAGACAAATCACCTAAAAGTTAGGTAAGTGTTCGTTTTAAGATAAGAATTCTAAAAGTTAAGGATAAGCTTAATTGTATTTAATCTTTTGGCCAATACTTGTAGATACTTTATTATATGTAATAAACTTGTTTATATACATTTATACATTGAAATGCATATGATTACCATGTGATATTAGCTATACAATGTTATGCTATAAATAGTTAAAGTATGATGGATGGTTATGGACTTAGACCTTAGTATGACCAGGTGAATATATAGTTGATTCTTTTTTTATGGTATTTATATTTTTTTTAAATAGGGTCTGTGAACCTTACATTATCCCTATTTCATTTTGGAGTTGTAAAATTCTTTTTTTGCTTAACTCTCCTCGAATGTAACTCGGGGTTTCTTTCAAATATCTATACAAGTTGCATAGTTTTAGATTTAGGATTAGGTTAGTGTAGGAAATTTTATTTTTTGAAAATGTTAATATAAGCTGGTGTCATGAAGAATTATCTGAAGAGAACACTATCGAAGCTTGTAAAGACTTAATAAGGTATCTTAGGGTTTTAAACAACTAGTTTCCAAATAGCTTATGGAAACTAGACTTAGATAAATTTGACCGATCATCGGATTTGATATTTTATCATAGCTTGTTACTAAATTCATAAAAATAGATAATTTTTTATTTTATTGTAAAGAATTATAAAGACAAATATATACATATAATCATACATGTATATATTAATATGATAAGATTTACAAATTATGCACAAGTATCATGTACGTCAATGTGTTAAGAATTCAATCTTTACTTAATATGAAACTTTTATTAATTTAATTTCATATATTATATAGACACCTAATTTTATCTAGGCCTATTTCGCAGCAAACTATGCCTAATTGGAGACTTTTAGATGAAAAGCACCTATTTTTCTTTTTTGACCAATTTTTGACATCTAGGGCTTAAGTGGAAGGTAATAAGATAAAATATTTAAAGTAAAAAAATGAGAATGATCGTCAAATATTATGTCGCCAGGCACTATAGGTGATACGATGCTAAGCAAAAATTTTTTTTGAGAAGATTTGAATTACATAGGGATCATATTGGAAAAATACAAAAAAATGTCATTTTTATGCAATTGATGAAGAAGTATTGATATATTTCATTAATCTATCCATACGTTATAATGTTTTGGTCATTCTAGGCCCAGAACATGCATTATATCGATGCAAAGCCATATTGTATTGATAAAATGTTGTGTTGTTGATTTCGGAAACACCTATATCAATATAAACACCTATGTATTGATACTGCATGAAAATTTTCATCATGCACAAGCTTTTTCAACCAAGTTTTTTTGTACATTTCTACTTCCTAATGGCCTTGGAATACTCCATAACCATGCAATAAGTCGTTGACAAACATTTTTCATTAAAACATGGCACGAGAACCACCCACGTTGGATAAGCCATTAAAGCTTAAATAAGCTTAAGATAAATAAGTTTAATGCTCAAATCATATGTGGGAGCTAAATGACATCTAGTTTGGTCGTTTCCTAATTATTTTGTGTCTAGTTCAGTTGAATTCCAATGAAGGCTATTTTGGGTTAAAGTTAAAACCTTTTTCTTGCATTGAACCGAGATATAGCTAATTTGAGCAGGTGTTTCTCTTTGAAGGAATGCATTTGAGATTGTCCACCAAACTCAGCTGAAACTATGCCCCATTTAAAAGGGTTTCAGCCCTTGATCAACTCACCTAATGGGTTAGATGGTTTGCTTGTAAGCAAGCTTGAATGAATTGTCAAGTTTTCAATAGAAGTGCATGGGAATGAGAAGCAATCAGCAAACGGAGGCTTTTAATCCCCTTTGACATCCAAAACAAGGGAGAGCTAGTTCTCAGCCAAAAAAAATGAGAAAGAAAAAATAGTAAAAATAAAGAAAAATAAAGAAAAAAGGGTTTCTTTAAGTCTAAACCAAGGTGGTTTCTCAACTTGTTTTGTACTTTGTTTTTTATCATTCTTGTCTTTATCTTATGTGAGCTTAGGGATCCTAAGCCATGCTTAAGTGATGATTTGAGCTAAAGGTGTAAAAATCATGTTTATAGCCAAATTTTGAGCTATAATCTTCAAAATTTTTCTTTTGGTTTTTTTTTTTGGCTGATTTTTGTTAAAAGTTTCTTAAAAATCAATTTTCCATCATGAAAAACTTGTTTTCCTAGATTTCAAAATAAGTTTGCATAATTTATGGTTGTTTTCACTATGTTGTTTTCCTTGTTCTTGCCTTTGTTAATTATCCCATGCTATGAATTTTTCATGTTATGTATGATTCATACACTTAGGATGTTTTCATGCGTTATGAATCATTATTTATATGCCTATGCATTTTTCATGAAAATATTATGATTAAGGCAACATCACTATGCATGTTAGTGTACTTATGTATGTTCATGTTGATGGGCTATTTTATACTTAAAATCATATATGACATGCATTTGATGACATTTTCATGCATTATTAGGAATATGCATT
>JBBYHL010000004.1:3934679-3949965 GCA_038381835.1 Adansonia madagascariensis
TGAGAACCATGTATCGATACATTCAAGTAAAATTATGAATTTTCTCCTATCTTTTGTCCCCGGATACCTTGGACTACATCATTTGATGCCACATCTTCCCATTTACCTTTGATATGATCCCTAGGCCTTCTTAACATCCTCAAAATACTTTTTCGTCGGGTGACAACCATCACCGCCTATTACGTCCATGCTCCAGATTATTAAAAATTAGCCCTGACAAATAAGGTGTCTACACCTATCAGGGATGATATACTTAGGGGCCATCGACCTAGGGTAGTATGCCAACTAGGCACAACTAGGCGCAATTTCTATCTTAGGCTTAAGTTTTATATATTTTTCATCTAAAAAACTATGAACTTTGGCCCTAATGTATTACGTTTAATCTGTAAGTATCATGCATCTTGACTATTATTTTAGGCCTTTAATTTTGTTAATAATAAAACCATAACTAATGATTTTTAGTAACAAAGGTAATAAAAACAATTTAAATGATTTTGATGTGATTGGTGATTATTATTAGATTAGACTCTCTCACGAAAACATTTCACCTCCAGGTATACATTTCTTGTGCAGGACATTTAAATAAAGGTCAATCAAAACCTTGTTATTTTTGCTAGATTTCTTGAAGGTCAGACAAACAGACTGCACATTTATAAAGAATTTGGATATTGATAGTTTGACATATGTTAAAACGATGTTGGGATTCTGAGATATCATAAATTTACTTGGATAACCTTGTACCATAAATTCCAAGACACTTCTTTAAATCCTTGATATATAAGGAATGAATGCTGACATGAACCAAAAGCATTTTTTTCTTCCCTCAAAGATAAATTTCTCTTAATCCAAATTTGAGGTATCTTTCATGTCAATTCAAACACTTTTTGGAAGGATTTACCTAAAAGGGTTCCTTGGTGGCTGCAAAAATTCACTAATTTCTAGGGGTAAACGTTAAGCCAAGACATCAAAAAATATAATAGAAAAAATAAAGTTAAAGACAAAATAGTAAAATGCAACATCATATGATTAAGTTACTAAAAATAATTTCAAAAAGAAAACTATTTCTTTCATACAGAAAAACTTGTCAATTCAATTGGCTTTGCTTGGGATGAAAATGACCATTTTTCACTATCTTTTCATAAAAATGAAAATTATTCTCTTCGCGATCCCTTTTGAGCATAATGAATTTTCCTTCTTCAAACCCTAATCAAGGATCACTCTCTACATTAAAAGGCGAGGTAAAGCAAAACTTCAAAATTAGGAAAAACAAATCTCATTTTAAAGCTACGAGAAAAATGCTTATTATCATAAGGCAAAAATGAAGATAGATCAAGTTTAAAGTCCTAAATTCCTTCATGATGAAACAACTAGATGAAGAAAGAACAAGATAAAGAAATAAATAAAAAGAAGCATAGGAAAATGAAGAAGAATAAAAGATAAGAAAACAAAGGTGTACCTTGCCGTTAACCTTTTCTTTTTAAATTATGAACTATAGCCTATGTTACATGTCTTGCGAAGACCATTTTGATCAAACGTAACTATTTCAATTATTAAGTTTATTCTTAGGAAACTCTTAGAATATTTCCCTTTTTAAATAAGTTTTTAAGTCCTTAAGAATAAAAGGTTGCAATAAAAAATGAAAGGAAAATAATGAAGTTCTTTTGTGAAAACCTTAAAAAAAAAGTGCAGTTTATAATGAACTTGAAGATTTGGAATCGCTCCCAAATTAGTAAAAGTATAAAGTGAAAAACCTGTACATATTGATAAAAGGACAACTCAATACTTTGAAAATTTCATGACATTAACATCGGTCAATGGTTGGAGAAAGGTCCAAATTTTTTCGATACCTTTCAGGATAACCTTTTGAGATTTAGTGTTTGTTGTTAGAAACTAACACTTACCAACGGCTTAGCCTAATTAACCCTAAGACTCAATGTTTACTAGCTCAGTTTAACATTTGTCAAACTATCACAATTGGATATTAAAAAGATGTTATGACCTGATTGTTTGCCTTTCAAGAAGGCCTCATAAAGAAATATACACCCTGACCTTGTCATGTTAAACTATGACCCTCTTGTGTCAAACTTCAAACCTAACCCTAATAGTGTTAACCCATTCTAGCAATAGAACTCATCTTTTTTACCTTACTCAGAGATATCTTCAGGGATAGTCACTAATTGTGGAAAAATGTTTACATCGTATATTATGGCATGTCCATCATTCTTGTTATTGAAAACATCTCTCAAGAGCCAAATATGATTTTTAAGATTCTTGATCAAGTAAAATATCTCTTTAGGTAAAAATAAGATTTGTTTGGTAAATCCTAGGTATTAAATAAGTACCAATTCTAGCATGATCCCAATAAGGGTAGTCCTTGCCAAATAAGAATTAGCATGAGAAAATGGCTCAAGCAAAGAAATGTAAGTTCTTATTTCAACTGTATAAAAATATGAGGTATTCAATCTTGAAATGATAAAAATTAATTTTTAGGTTTGGTGACCCTAAAACTAAAGTCAAAATGAGAAAAGATTTTGCTAAGACATGAGCTTTTAGTGATGGGATAACCTTAAGAAGTGAAGACATTAGCGATGAAAAAACATAAAATCAAAAAACCTCGTCACCGTACAATAAGATTAACCCTCATAATCTTTTCTTGATATGACATGAATTTAATGCATTTATCAAAATGACATTACATACTCATGTTTTCCTTTGCATTTTATTATTTCAATGAGCATTTGCATCATACATAAGTGTTAGCATTGGCATCATGAGCATTTGTATCTTTTATTTTTCTTCAAGATCTTGAATTTCATGAGAAATTTTTATAAGGACTTAAATGAGAAAGCCTAAAAGTAGCTGGTAAGTTTAGCTTTAGTTGAAATTAACACCAAGATAAGAGAGCCCAAAAATAGTTGGTAGGCTTAGCACTAACTAAAATTGGCACCTAGATGAAAGAACCTAGAGTAACCGGTGGGCTTAGCTCTAGTTGAAATTGGCACCTAAATTAAAGAGCCCAAGAGTAGCTAGTAAGTTTAGCTCTAGTTGAAATTGGCACCCAAATGAAAAAGCCCAAGAGTAGCTGATAGGTTTCACCCTAATTAAATTTGGCACCAAAATGAGAGAGCCTAAATAAACCTAATCATAGGCTAGGCTGAGTGGAGTTCGAGCGAGGCCTAGGTATGATATCAACAACTTTGTAATCTGCCCAGGCTTTGCTTGGCCTGAAATCTGGGCAACCTAGAATAACCAGCCTGGCCCTAATTACAATTTTGCTGCCCAAGCTAGGCCCAACCAACCCATAATGAATACTTAATATAAAATCAAAACCATGATAAAGATTATCAAACTAGAAATCTGAATGTCCCCCAAAGTAATAAAATGTTAATTTATTGAATGGCAAGAATAATATTATTGCGTTACAAATAATATAACAAAAACAACATCGCACATTTAATACTTAATAAAAAATTAGAAAATTATCTACAAGGAACACTAAAACAAATTTTAATGTTATACCAAAAATGAAAATAAATATTTAAAATCAATGAAAAAAGAAAAACATTATCCTCTAGTAAATATCAGAAAACAAAAAAGAAAAGACATTAAAGGTAGAAAAAGAAAGAAAAATGGTATTAGCAAACTAAATATCAATTTCAAAATTAGGTTAAATTTGATGAGGGAGTTGCATAGGCGGATTGAGGAAGGAGGACTGATGAGACGTAGAGGCTGGCCAATAGTTTAGAGTTAATGAAAGCTGAAAGTAGTGAGAGGCGATAGATTTATCAAGCTGAGAGTTTTTTTTATAAGAAAAAGTTGAGAAGATAAGAGAGCTGTGAGTGAGAGTAATGAGAGGTGGCAGACAAAGAAAAAAGCTTAAGGATTTAGGGTTTTTTGAAAAAATATAAAAGTAAAACCTATTTTATTATATAATATATTAATTAGGGAAATATGGTTTTAATAAATAAATATATATTATATAATTGGTTGTGTTCGGGCTAAGCCCAAGCTTAAAAAGTTTGCCCAATGACCTACCCATTTAGAAAATGGGCTTTAATTTTTGCCCAAGCCCATTTTTGATACATTTCTCATCTAAATCCTCTTAAATACCAAGCGAGCCATCGGGCTTAGGCAGGTAGCTTGATTTTTTAACAAGTATAAGCCTAAATGCCATTTTCATCAAACATAACTGTTTGAATTGTTGAGTTTATTCTTAGGAAACTCTTAGAAAATTTCATTTTTTGGATAACTTTTAAGTCATTAAAAATATGATAGGGCAATTAAAAATGAATGAAATTCTAGGGTGAAAACCTAAAGAAAAAAAAAGGTAGTCTAGAACGAACTCAAAAATTAGGAATCATTCTCAAATCAACAAAGGTAGCCATAAAAAAGTGAAAACCACTTCCATATTAATCAAGGGACAACTCAAAACTCTAAAAATTTCATGACAGGTTGGTGAAATGTCTAAATTTTTTTAGATACCTTTCAAGATAACTCTTTGAGTTTTAGCACATGTTGTTAGAAACTAACACTTTCTAAAGGCCTATCCTAATTAACCTTAAGACTCAGTGTTTACTAGCTCAGTTTAACACCTGTCAAACTATCACATTTGGAGATTAAAAGGATATTGTGACTTAATTGTTTGCCTTCCAAAGAGGCCTCGTAAAGGAACATCCACCTCGACCTTATCGTGTTAACCCATGATCCTTTTATGTCAAACTTCAACCTCGACCCTAGTAATGTCAAACCTATTTTAGTCATTGAACTCACTTTTTTGACCTTACTCATAGATGTCTTTAGAGGTAGTCACCAATTGCCAAAAAACTTTTGACATTGTATATTATGGCATGTTCATCACCCACAATATTAGAGAACATCTGTCTAGAACCAAATATGATTTTTAAGACTATTGATCAAGTAAAATCTTTCCTTAGGTAAGAAGAAAGAAGTGGTATTATTCAATAAATCCTAGGTGTTAAATGAATTTTAATTTTTCCAAGATCCTAATAAGGGCAATCCTCACCAAATAAGAATTATCATGAGAAAATGCCTTAAGCAAAGAAATACAAGTTCTTATTTCCATTGCATAAAACCGTGAGATATTCAATCTTGAAATAATAAACATTAATTTTCATGTTTGGCAACCTTTTTGGAAGAACCAAAATATTTTTAAGATTTTATAGTCAAAATGAGAGAAGATTTCACTGAGGCAAGCATCAAACTGCCTTAGAAAGATTTGACATAAGCTTTCACTAATGGGATAACCTCAAGAAGTGAACAAATTGATGACGAGGAGGCATAAAATGAAGAAACCTTACTAGCATACAATAAGATTAACCTTCCTAATCTTTTCTTGACATGACATTAATTAATGCATTTATCAAAATGGCATTACATACTCATGTCTTCCTTTGTATTTATGTTATTTCAATAAGCATTTGTACATGCATGTTTTATTTTTTTTTCAAGATCTTAAATTTCATAAAAAATGCTTATAAGGACCTAAATGAGAAAGTCAAGAGTAGCTGATAAGTTCAGCTCTAGTTGAAAATAACACATAAATAAAAGAGCTTAAACATAGTTGATAGGTTTAGCTCTAGTTGAAATTGGCACGTAGATAGGAAAGCTTAACAATAGATGATAGGTTTTGCCCCAATTAAAATTGGCACCTAGATGAAAAAGCCTAAATGTAATTGGTAGGTTTAGCTCCAATTGAAATTATCACCCACATGAGAGAGCCTAAAAGTAGCTAGTAGGTTTAGCTCTGATTAAAGTTGGCACCTAGATAAGAAAGCCCAAGAGTAGTTGATAAGTTTTTGCCCTGCTTGAAATTGGCACTTACGTGATAAAACACAAGAGTAGTTTATAGGTTTCACCCTAGTTGAAATTGGCAACCATATCAAAAAGCCTAAAAGTAGGTATTAAGTTTAGCTTAGTTAAAATTGGCACCCAAATGAGAAAAGCCAAGAGTAAGTGGTAGGTTAGGTCAAGTTGAAATAGGCATTAGTTAAGAAAGCCCAAGTGTAGCTCGTAGATTTAACTCCAATTAAAATTAGCACCTAGTTGAAAAAGCCCAACTGTAGCTACTAGGTTTAGCTCCAATTAAAATTGGCACATAAGAAAAAAACCTAAGACTAGTTAGTAGGTTTTGCTTTAGTTGAAATTGGCACCTAAATAAAAGAGCCTACGAATAGCTGGTAGTTTTAGCTCTAGTTGACTTTTGTACCTAAATGAATAAGCCAAATGTGAATGGTAAGTAGTCTAGCTAAGTCGGTGGTAAAGTTAAACTCACTCGTTAAGTGGGTCAAGCTTAGAGATTGCCATTTAAATTTTTTCTACATAAAAGAAGAAAAAGATTAAGGTATAGCCTAGGCAAAATCGTGTCTTTGGTCTTTGCCATATTTCTAATCTTTAAAATGGCCAAAGAGAGCGCAACTATAGACACCAAATTTTATTTGAACCCCTCAAGAACCAACTATCCCTAATCTGAGACCTATGATAGAAATGCATCCCTCTTTGTCTAATCAAAATTTAACACCCAAGGACTCAATTGGAAGGTTCAAGATGACCAAGGACTAATTAAACAAACAAAATTGGTTAGAAAGCCAAAATAAGGCATATTCATGCAAAGTATGTGTGTACATCGATACATGACCTTTATCTATCATTACTTTGGCCTCCACAATTCAAATTTTCAATGGTCAAAGGTAAGATATTAATACCTAACCTTCAAGTATCAATGTTGCAAGCATTTTCATAAGTTTCCAACTTTTAGGAAGCAAATTTATCGATACTTTTTAATAAGGTATTGATACATAAACATGAAGTATGGATACTTCATGCATAAGTATCGATACTTCATTATTCAAATGAGTTTCGAGGGGTCAGGAACTTAGGTTTTGCTAGTATTTTGCATCATTGATCACTCTAAATGACCTAGGACCACTCATAATCATACATCAAATATTTTATTAACATCTTTTGTACCAAAATAAAAAGGATTAGAAGCTTGTGAATATGTCATTTTAGCTAAAAGCATTAAAGCTTAATCTAACTTATTCTAAATAGAATAAATTATCCAATCATGTTTAGGAGCCAATAGACTAAGCTAATTATTTTCCAACCAAATGAGCCTAGTTAGGATGAAATGTAAAAAGATTCTATTTTGAGTTAGAGTTAAAAGTGCTTTCATGCTTGGGTAGGAAATACGGTCATTTTAAGTGAGTAGTCCTTTTTGAGGCATACATCGGAGTTTGGTAACCTGAGTAAGCTTCATGCTCTATTTGAAAGGTCTTACCCTTTGATCAAAACATCTAGGGGTTTAGAGAGGCTACTAATAAGCAAGTTCCGATGAGATGTTAAGAGAATGGTGAAAGTGCATAGGGAAGAGGAACCGATTAACCAAGGGAGTTTTGTAACCCTTTATCACATCCAAAAACAAATGGGAAGCTGATTCTCAGCAGAGAAACCAGAAAAAAAGAAAAAATGAGAAAGGGGGAGTTCTTAAAAGCTTGCATTAGGGTGGCCTTTTTTTTTGGTTGTTGCATATTCTTCTCTTCCTCATCTACACTTGATGATCCTAAGCCATGGCTTCGGTGACGGTTTGTGCCAAAGGTGTAACAACCAAGTTTATGGCCAAATCTTGAGCTATGATCTCCAAATGCTTTTGCGTTGTTTTCTTTGACAGTTTTTGTTTAAAATTTCACCTAATCTACTTTGGATCAAAAACCTTGTTTTTAGAGGCATTTTAAACTATGTTTATTTGATTTTTAGATATTTCCATTATGTAGTTCTTTGTTCCGGCACTTGTTAATTTACCCCATGTTGCCATTTTTCATATTGTATATGTTAATGTATTTCATATAATTTTCTATAGTATATGCATGATATTTCATTGAGTTTGCGATTTTTGCCATTTTCATTAATATATGTGATGATAGTTAGGTTATGTATGTTTGTTGGTTCACACAAGTTCTAGTTGGTAAATTTTTTTTGGCATAAAGTTCATGCATGATGATATTATTACTTATGATTAAAGAAAAAAAATATTTTTATGTGTGTTTTTAAGGTTGGCCAAACCTAGGGGCTTCTTGCAATTTTCCCTAAATGTTTTCATGCCTATTAGGGACCATTTAGAAATTTTCATGCATTTTAGGTTCATTTAGGTTATTTTATATGATTTAGGATCACTTAGCAATTTTTATGCATTTTAGGGTCATTAGGATTATTTTATATAATCTAGAGACTATATAGCAATTTTCATGCATTTTACAGCCATTTAAGTTATTTTACATAATCTAATCAATTTAGCATTTTCCATGTATTTTTAGGGCCATTTAGAGTATTTTGCATAATCTAGAGTTATTTTAGAAATTTCTATCACCTCAAGACCATGTAGGTATTTTTGCATCAATATGTGGTCATTAGGGTTGTTTTCGTAAGTTTCACGAGAACACTGAGTTCTTGGATTCATGTGGGAACTTTTATTTCGATATATGTCCATCAGAGATATTCTGGTAATCCTACATTAAAAACTGAGTTTAAGGTCATAGGGGAACTTTCATTTTGATACAAGTCCATTAAGGTTCATTTAGGTAGTATTACATTAAAACTGAGTCTAGGGTCATGTGGGAACTTTCATGTCAATACATGCCCATTAGAGTCATTTAGGTAGTGGTACATTAAAATCGAACCTTTATGGTTATGTGCGAACTTTCATGTTAATGCATGTCCTTTAGAGTCAGTTAGGTGAGGTTTTGTTAAAAATTGATTTTTTTTAAGAAAATACATGTTTTAATAGAATTTGAAGCAATGTCCCAAGTTAAAATAGTTTTTAGATTTTTTCCAACATATGGGAGGGATTTTATCGATTATTTTATTAAGAAAAAGTATATCAAATTTTTTAAATTCATGAAAGAAAACATTCATATGCCAGTCGATTTTTTGGTAAAGTAGGGAAGATATTTTGTTTTGAAAAACAAAAATAAACTTGATTTACTCTTAAACAGAATAATAATGTTAATATAGATAACTTTTTAAGTATAAAAATTATAAATGTTGGAAATCAAAACCAATTTAAATTGAGATTTAGGATAACACAAAATTAACATGGACCAATCTATGGGAACCATGAAAGGGATAGTCTCACTACACCCTTATGACTCGTGAACTCTTTTCTTGTGATCTCTGGTTATTTTAAAGAACTCAGAGTTTGTTTATGAGGGTTTTGTAACTTTCAAAAGATGAACTCCAGTGCGTGACCAATCTCACCTAGCTAAAACAGATTGGTGGTGACTCCAAGTTGTTTGAGTATTACGAAATGACCATTTAGGGTTTAAGTTAGATAAGTGATTCATTTCGATAATTAAGTCTCATCTCAATACGAAGCCAAGAAAAAAGAAATTTATCTTTCTAAGTCTGACATGTAGAATTCGTGCTTGGCAGGTTACGACAATAGATAATATCAAGCAACAAACATATAAGCATAGTTTATCTAACTTGAATCATACTTTACATTATATCAAAGGAAAATATCACAAAATCATTTATGATAATTTGCTACTTATGTTTAGAATTAATGACAATTACTTATCAAAATATTAAACTAGCAATTAAATTATTATAATATTTTCACTTAGTTACTCACCTAAATAAACAAGACAACAATTCTTGATATGCAATCAATAGAATATAACAAATTCAAAAGAGAGTTGAAAAAGTTCTTAAATTTATTAGCTAATAACAATGCCTAGAGCTTTGATATCTCCCTTAACCATAAAAACAATTTAGTTAAACATTTTTTTATGTGTTTAATAATATATTCATAAAAAAATAAAGCAAGGAAAAAGTAAAAGAAAAGAAAAGAAAGAAAGAAATAAAGGAAAAGAAATTATGTTATGGTGGTTTGATTGCAATATCCTTTTTTTTTCTTTTAGTCTTCTTCATGCTACTATTCTTGTTCTCCTCTTTATTTACTCTTGAATGCTTAGGTTTATGCCTCACTTATAGTGGTTGAAAAAGAACCATAAGCATTTTTAAAGATAACAACTCCAAATAGGACTAGGAAAGACTTAAAGAAAAATCCTTGTCGAAGTAGAAAAATTTGATAATCCATTTTCTCTATAGATTAGGATGAACAAATCTTTCTTTTTTTTGGGAAGTAATATACAGTTGAAACGGTTTAAAAATCAACTACAAAAGTCCAAAAGGAAATATTCTTGAATAAAGACTCTAAATTCATGTTTTTTAAGAACAGTTTCTAAAGATTAAGATTTAGTTTAGCATTATTGTTAGCGTAGCTTTTGAAGTTAAAAGCTATGTTTATTGCAAATATAATGCTAAAAGTGTAAAAAATTGCCTTTTACATTTAAAATCATAGTTTGACAACTCCACCAAAAAAACTAAGAAAATAAAGTTTTTCGATTTGAAAGTTAGCTTTTAGATGAAATAACTTTATTATCCGTACACTTCTAAAATTTTATTATTTTAAACATATATTTTTTTGACATTTTAACTCTTTAGTTCTTAAACTATTTTTTTACTACACTTTTTTCAATTCAAGCTTTATCTAACAACAATGCTAAACTAAGACTAAGTCTATCTATTTCTTAAACTATATGAATCAAGCTTTGCATCCAAGAATTGATCTTAGGATTGTGATTTATAAGCTCTTTTAACATTCTTATTAATATATTTTTAAGTAATTTTAAATTAAAAAAGCAAATTGGTAAACAAAATAAAATAAAAATCATGAAAAAATTAAAAATAATAATATAAACTATGTAATTTGTGAAACTATCACGGTTAATTATACTTTTGAAGGGGTTTGGTGATAAAAAAAAGATAGTAAAATAAATACATAAAACCAAATTAAAATTATAAAATTAAAATAAAATAAAGAGTATATAACTCGTTTAATTAAAAAAAATTTACTAAAATTATATATTTTAAAATTTTTAAAATCAATTTTTATTTTATTATTTTTAAATTTTAAATTTTTTTTAAAATATTTTTTTTCGGATAGAATGATAAAGTTAGGATGATAAATTCTAATTTATAAATAATTTTTTTTCAGACTTCTAACGTAGCAAAAGCATCTTTTAAATAAATGCGGCGCACGTGATAATTAATTGTAGACAGTGAACGTGATTTCGCGAATCTCTCAATATTTTTTTTATTAATTGTACAAAAGTACATTTTCCCTTTATTGAAAAGTTGTGAAATTTGCCGTTGGGTAGTCTTGAGAGGTAAAAGCTAATTTCTAAAACCATCGAACACTCTACTATAAATTAATGGGAAAGCAACAAGTGTTGGATTGTGAAGTGTCGTGTGGGATTTTTTGTTGAAATCTGTGGTTGCAGTTTAAAGGGGGGCGGGGATTGGATCGAGGCTTCGGACGATGGTGGAAGAAAGGGAGGAGCAACGGGCGGCTGCTGGGCCTGAAACTGGACCTGGATATCGGGAGTTCAATGGAAGACATGAATTCCACTCGAATATGTTGCAGGGCATATTAGCTATTGCGTTGTGGCTTGGATCTATTCATTTCGACTTCTTCCTCGTCCTTTTCTCCTTTCTCTTCCTTCCTTTTCCCAAATTTCTCATGTTTGTCCTCTTTCTTTTCTCCCAGAAAAAAAAAAAAAGCTTTTAATTTTCTTTTTATTGGAAAAAAATCTGTACTTTAAATGAACAAATTCATTTCTTTGTTTCAATCTTCCCAGGGTGGTTGGATTGCTTTTGATTTTCGTGATTCTTCCTATCGATCCTTACAGTAAATATGGCCGGAAGTTGGGCAGGTACTATTACTACCGCTCTCTCTTCTCTTCTTATATGCTAATGCTATTGCTAGTGCTAGTAGATGATATGAATATGATGTGAATGAATTTAATCTGAATGAATGAACAGGTATATATGTAAGCATCTTTGCGGTTATTTTCCCATCACTCTCTATGTTGAGGACATTAACGCCTTCCATCCCGATCGTGCTTACGGTTTGATTCCTACTTTCTTCTCCTTTTTAATTTTTATTTCATGCTTTTTTGATGTTTGTGGAATTATTCCCCCTCCCCATTCACTTCATTGTCACTCGGGCTCTGCTTATCTTGTAGATAGTATGTATAAAGTACATAAAAAGTATAAACAAACTTTATAATCTGCCTTGTATTAAGCCCTTACATGAAACTCTTTTTGGCCTTGGGTGCTCTTAGCTTACTTTTTGTGCCCTGCTTTTTTCTTTGGTTTCACAGAGGCACCCATTAATTTCTTTTTACTTTTTTTTAGGATTTTTTTTTTTTTTTTTACATTGGATCAATTACTTCTATGAAATTCAAGAAAAATTATTAAAATAATGACATAATTTGTTTCATTTTGGGAACCTTTATGGGTTGCCTACAAGTGCTCGTTAACGTTTCCCTTTTTCTTCTTTCTTAAGCAAATATACAACCAAAAAAATAAATAAATAAACAAAGGTTTGCTTAATGGTCTGTAGGTACTAATTAAAGATTTTTTTTACTTGTTTTGGATAGTATTTTGCATTTAATGTATTATTTTCATTGACCTCTAGAAAAAATTCTTTAATTGCATGTTTCTTTCCTTTAATATCACCTTAATTAAGGCCTAGTAGCTCCGGTTAACGTTTCCAAATATATAAAGTAAAGCGCCGAATCTTGAGCAACTAATAGATCTTAGCTTGTTAATGTTGCAGTTTTTGGGTATGAGCCACACTCTGTTTTGCCAATTGGAGTTGTTTCGCTTGCTGAACTTACAGGTTTCATGCCTCTTCCGAAAATGAAAGTCCTTGCAACCAGCCCTGTAAGGAGGCCTTTCACCCCTAACTCTCATATCCTACACATTTCACACATCATGTATCAAATTTCTTTCAGCTGTAACATGTATGGATGAATGATTAGGCCTTCTACACGCCATTTTTGAGGCATATCTGGACATGGTTGGGTGTTGCACCAGCGACAAAGAAAAAATTTTATTCCCTGTTGGATGCTGGTTATAGTTGTATAGTAGTGCCTGGTGGAGTGCAGGAGACTTTTCACATGGAGCATGGTTCAGAGGTTTCATTCTTTTGACTCTTTATTATTATTTCTTTCTTCTTTACTAAAGGAGGTTTTCAGCCCTTTCGGGTTAACTTATTTTTATGAACATGTTTCTTTAAGATCCAAAACATGCAAATGGTTCTTTTTTTCTTTTTTCTCTGTTTCTTATTCATCTTCTTTTTCTGGTTATGTTGGGAACTTAACAATTCTTGCCTTGCCTTACAGAATGTATTCCTTAAGTCACGAAAAGGATTTGTTCGCATAGCCATGGAAATGGGCTGTCCACTGGTCCCAGTTTTCTGCTTTGGTCAGGTAAGTAATGCTTTTCTCTTTTCTTCCTGTGGCCCCCGTTTTGTGCAGCTTCAGAATTCATTAATCTCAGCATTCCTACCATATAATTCTTCATTTATTTAATGCTTTCTGCCTGAAATACCCATTCTTGTCCAAGAGCATGCAACTATAGGATAAGCTTCTTACTATTGCGTGGCGTTGTAGTATCTTACTTGATCAAACCATCTAAAACCTGTTATTTTCTTAATTTGTTGTTCGTGTAGCTTTTTAATTCTTGTCTTTCTAACAACTTCCACATTCTATATCACTTTAATCAAAATTTCGTTCTTCTTACTTATGCTGCAGTCATATGTCTACAAGTGGTGGAAACCACGTGGGAAGTTCTTCCTGCAACTTGCCAGAGCTATGAAGTTCGTTCCCATATTATTTTGGGGACTTTTTGGGTATGCATAAAATTAAGGTTCTCTTGTATGGTCAATAGGAATGCATTTTGTTCTTGTGTTGAATATAAATTTAGTACATTTTTACTGTTCAGAAAGTACTTCATAGCAAATTTCCATTACTCTTGAATCCTTTATAACGATTCTTTTGCAGTTCAAGATATCAAGAAATTTTTTGGGAACAACTTAAGATATTCCTTAAGCAAATGCTATGTTTTGCTACCAAAATTTATGAGAACCTGTATAATACACTACTAGTTGAGCTTTTAAACTCCACAAGTAGGGTTAGACAACTGCCACATACCTCTTAGATTATTTAACAAAATGGGGCATGTGGCAATCTTTTAACTTGCTTGTGAAGTTAAAAAACTTTACTGTCAATGTATCAAAAACAAACCCAATTTTTATTTACCTCCGTGTTTAATATATTGAAATCTTTTTAGGATGCAAATAGATAGTGGAAGAAATAGTGAGTGATTATGCTTTTTGTTTTCATTTAATTGGATTTTCTTTTGGGTAAGTTTACTTCTAGAATATGATCCCTTTTTAAGGAAGATAAGAGGATCTTCAATTCAAATATAGGCAGATGGGAAGAGAGGACAGGGTAAAAGATTGGGAGATGGTTTCCTCTTGTAGTATAGCCCAAGCGATGTATTTTTATTAAAAAAAAATAGTTACAAATTCCGAGGTTTTATATCAGTGATTGTGAAGCTTGAGGTAAATTGATGAAATCATTGGGAATGTACAATGTGTTATGCATTATGCAAATAAAAGTTTTCTGTTTGCATTATGCAAAGCTAAATCTTTGGGAATATACAATTTGTTAGCTGTTTGAAATCCGTAACAATCAACCTTTTTTTTGTTTTTGGCAGAACTTTTGTACCCTATCAACGTCCAATGCATGTGGTGGTCGGCAAACCTATTGAGTTGAAGAAAAATCCACAACCTACTGCCGAAGAGGTATTGGTATTCCTTTCTGGTTCCAGTAGTGGTTTCTGATTCACATAATGTCCGGTAGGTAGAATTTACTATTATCGTAGAGTCCTTCATTGGCATGGTACCACAAACGCCTACTTCGAGCAACTGCCTGTTGCTTAGTGACTTCTGACTAATGATGCTAAAGGACCAGATAACAGAAACCGGCCAATGAACATTTCAATGGCTACTTTCTACAATCAACTAAAACCCTCCGAAAATATGTCTCAAGCAGAACGTAACTAATTTCATAGATCTAGTTGTTGTGATACTGCAACACTTTGTATTTATAATCACGTTTGCATTAATCAATCTGTTTCACAGCTTCTCGAAGTACATGACCAGTTTGTTCAAGCCCTTCAAGATCTCTTTGAGAGACACAAAGCTCGAGTTGGATATCCTGATCTTTCATTAAAGATTCTCTGATTTCAACTTTGGTTTGGTTTGGTTCCTTTCAGTGAATCATGTTGTTTATGTGCCAATCTCCTGTATTGTCTTGTTCAATTGCAATGTGTAAAAGAACTACCCAAGTAAGGG
>JBBYHL010000004.1:3970885-4047919 GCA_038381835.1 Adansonia madagascariensis
ATTAGGTGGATTTTTTTAACATAATTAATTTCATTTTCTAATAAAAAAATAAATTGTTTTGGCAGGAAATAATTTGGACCCACTTTTTCTAGTGTATTTGCCATGATTATATCTCCCATTTCTTTTATTTAATTGTGTTAGAATATGGGTTAACTTTTGGATACTTTCAGTTCCCTTTTTGCCATGAAACAGGGAAGAAAATTATACTATTTCATTCTCAGTCAAAGTAGTACCAAATGAGAAAAATCTTGTAAGGAAAAGAGAAAAATTCAACGACCAAGAAAAAAAACAAAGGGGCCTTAAGGTATTTTTTTTTTAATTTTATTTATTCAAAGAGATGAAATAGGTTGATAAAATAAAGTCAGCACATCACATGGTATATTAAATAAAATAAATACTACCCTGTTTGTCTAAATAGAAATTGATGTGAAAACCAAAGAATGAAATCCAGGACTTAATCTCAGTTCGATAGGTCTAGTTTGTATTAAATTGAATTTGAATAAAATTTTTAGTAGTTTATATTAGTTTGATTTGATTTATTATACTACTAATAATTTTTTAATTTTAATTAAAATATTAATAAAAAATAATTATTTTATTTTTAATATTATTTTAAATAATAACATAAATTTTTGAATTCATTTAAACTTAAACTGATCCAAACTTTAATAAAAAAACAATTTTCAATCCATAATATAAACCATTCCTACTATAAACACCTTTAATTAAAAACATCGGTGCCTCGTTATTCTGAAATTTCAATTTTTTTCCAGACGTAGGCGCGGAGCCTGCCTTGAATCATGAACAAAAACTATGGATCCATCAACAACCCCACCTCGAAGGCCATGAATGGGAAACTGGGAATTGATAGAGGCCATCAACTTCTTTTCATTTGTTTTGATAATTTGATGTGAAATATTAAAAAAAAAAAAAACTCGTGTTACTTATATATCATTGGGGTAATTTGTTGCTTTTTCCTTGTATTATAGCTTAGACCAACCTCATACGTACTACTCAACTTCTCCACCATTATACCTCATGGAAATTGATGCTTATTTTTAAGTTAATCATAGAAATACTTAATGTAAGTGTCATGTATCTTGCTTTTATTTTTAATATATTCAAAAGGTATATCTCATCTTCCTAACATGCGTGTAAAATCTAAAATTTTTGTTGATGATAATAAATGAGAATATTTTTCATATATGCATATACATGCAAGTCAATTGTGCCTCACTTTCATATATACAAGCTTTTCTTCTCTTTCTTTGTGAATATATGTAATATTAACGGACTATTTCTCAAATATGAACTAATTTGTTTTACATAATTAGTGGCACGAAGTCTGCATAAGTTCAATCAATCTTGTAAGCTTAGATGAAAAAAAAAAAATCCAAAGGCAATTGTCTAATCTGATGCATGGCGTAAGCTTGAAGTCGCCTTACATATGACTTACGACAAATACGATGCAACCCCTATTTTTTTGTTTTAATTTCTTATTTTTGAAAACAAAGAACAATTTTGATTTTTTTTTTTTTCAGTATTTGGCACATTAGTTAGCTCACCCTACAAGTTAAACTATATTATATATGATAATGCTTTATATTTGTAATTTTTTAAGAAGGATTCAAATCCTAGACTTTGATCAAGAAAATTATATGTAAGGAAGACTAGCCAGCTAGTTTTGGAACCTATTACTTGAATTCATAGATATATGTGCAATATGAATATGTTTTATTTTTTAAAATTTTTATGTATTTTAAAAATTTTTAAAGGATTATATCTTTATATTTATGTTTGAATATATGTCAAATACAGATATTTATATTATATATCTTTAAATATCAAATACAAATGTTAAATACAAATGCTTTTAAAAAACCGAAGAGTCAAAATACCGTTGTTTTGAGCAATGAAAAAAAAAATAAAAAGAAAGGAGAAAGTTAAGAAGAAGAGTTAGAATTGAACTGAGATTTTTTGCATGTATTTATAACAATTAAATCTTCTTTATACATAAGATTTCTCCTCATACAAACAGAGGATATAGATAACAAAAAATCCAGTAATTAGAACTTCTTCCTTGCTATTAGTTTTCGTTTTCTACATCAGAATCACACTCCAAAAAGAAAAAAAATATTAAGATTAAATCAGCCAACTATTAACCCAAACAACTCCATATACAGTCTCATTCATTTCAATAAGAAAATTGAAAATGAAATTAAAAGAAACAAAAAGAAAAATAAATAAAGTTATGATCACCTTTTCTTTTTTTTGTTTTCTGTTATCTGGAATACTAAATATTTCACTGTGATCTTTCATGGTGCTCTCCAACTTTGTAACCCAAGGTCATTGTGTTTCCTTGAAGGACCAGACGCTGGGATTGGCAAATGTCTTGGCAAGAATCCCAAGAAGTGGCCCGTCGTGTACTGAGATTTTGGCCTGATTTTGAAGACATTGGTGGTGGTGGTTAATCTTGAACCATGGCAGTGGCAAACGATGAAAGTGAACATTAAGAAGAACCAGAGAAGTAGAACCAGTAATTGCCTTCGACATTGAACCATCATCATCACGATGCAACTGAAGTAGTAGCCAAAAAGGGGAAATGAGTGAGGGATATGGGAAGAAGAAAGAAGTGCTGCAATGGTGTAAAAATGTTGGAAGTTTGTAAAGATTGAGTTTTAGAAGATTTTGATGATGAGGCAGAGGTGGTAATAAGATAGAGAAAAGTAAAAAACATATGGGCAAAACTCAATGCAAGAGGAAGATCATAGTATTTAGATTGAGCCGTTGGATTTGTGTTTTTGATTATTGTGTTTGCTTTGAAGAAAGAGAAAAAGAGAAAAGGTGACATTTAAAAGAAAATCATATGCTTTTATTTTTACTAGACCTCCTTCTATTAGATACTATTATATAAATAATATAATATAAGAATAATTAAAATATGATACGATATAAATACATAAATATATAAATATTTTAAAATTTTTATAATACGAATTATTAATATATTAAAATTTATATAATATAAAATATCTTAAACATAATAATAATAATAATAATACTATAAAATATATAAATATAATATAAATATACGAATTATCAAATTCTTAACGAAGTACAAGAGGTAAATTTAGAAGCAAAGAGTTGAAAAGCTTTGAACAAATAATAAGGGGGGAAAAAGAAAGCTTATTCTTGAAATGGGTCTAATCCATAATGCAGCAAAGTGAGAAAAAAAAAAAAAACACTTGGAGAGAAATAAGTGAAAATAAAAACAAAGGTTCGCTCTTTGACAAATGCCAAGAAAGAAAAAGGGGGAGCAAAAGGATTGCAAAAATATAAAAGAGAAAAGGGGAGGTTTTATGTTATGTCATTTTTTTCCCCTTTGATTAGGTGAGTGTTTGGTCCCACTTTAAATTAGTGGCCGACTACAAGGGATATTGCAATTGTTGTTTTAGACCCCATTTTATAGGCCTTTGATTTGAAGTTTACCAGCATTAAATATATCTATATCTATATGTATGTACATACACACACTTAACAATTACAATAAAATTAATATTGTATAGTGGTGTTTATGGTCAATTGCTCCTAAATTCAAGGGACAACACAGGTCTGTCAATGTGCAATTACAGTAAAATAAACAAATAATTGTTTCAATGTACCGTATAGTACTGAGAGCCTGAATCAATGACCTCCATTCTCTTTCAATCTTTTTGTTTCTTGATTGATAGCTACAATTCCTCTTTTAAGAAAACATTACTATATCTCACAAGAATCGACCAGGATTTCATCTTGTTGGCAACCATTTGCTCTTCTTCAATAACCCTACTTTTTGATTAGAGATGTTCCATGAAAAACCAAAAACCAAAAACCAAAATGGTTCATGCATTAGATTCAAATGAAGGGTCTATACTTTTATTGGCTCAATGTTGATGGATGACTGAATTAATGCTGAAATTGTTGTTAAATTGTAAGGAACAGACTTTTTTGGTTTGAAGAAATTAATTTTTCAATGGCAGAAAGATAAAGTAGAGAATGCAATGAGAAACTGGCAAAACTTCAATTTTCTCTCTTTTTTAAAGAATGAGGTAAAAGAAAAAGTTACAGAAATTAAAATTTAAATTTGTAATTGTATAAATTAATTAGATTAAATCAATTCTTAAAATTTACAAACTTTATATATATATAATTGTAATAAAAGAATAAAAGAATGAATTAAAATATTAAGATTTAAATTTAAAACTATTTAATATTAACTTTTTAAAGAAAATCAATTGAGAAATTAAAATTTGCAACTGTTGACGTGCACTTGACTTTCTTCATTACTCTCTCCAACTACAAGGGAGAACTAAATGAAATTGTCAGATTTGTTCAGGTAGACCAGACCCATGCCCTCACTCCTTTAACTTAATTTCAATGTTAGCTCACTACTGAAAAAAAATATATATAAAATTGCATATATTTGAGAAAATGAGACATAGGGAACAATAAAAATGCTAGTTAGGAAAAGAGATATAGATCTGAATATAGACTTTTGACTAAATTCTAGGCAGGTAATAAAGAGTGGTGGCGACATCAAATCCTGCTTTAGTTGAAATAATATTTAAAGCATGCAGGTAAATTCCAAGGCATAAGATCAAATTTTGCTGTGGGAAAACCCAGTGTACAATCACTAAAAGGATATAAAAATAATAATAATAATAATAAAAGGAGTTGGGTTCGTAAAAAGAGTTCAAATGAAAAGAAATTAAGCAATAGATACGATTAAAGTGAATGGGATGATATATTATATTTAATACACTCATATTTTATAATTTTTATTATTTTTATATTTATAAAATTAATACAACAAATCATAAAATATGATATATATATATATATATATATAAATTTTATCGATCTATTATTTATGGTGCAAAGCGTCCAATCTGGGGGTCCTATTGGAGATGATATGATGGAAGAACAAGAAGTTCATTTGGACTCTATCTCTTTTTCCTTTTATTTTCTTTTAAATCTCTGGGTTAGGTTATAGATGCCATGAACTCATAAAGTTAAGAGTCTTCATAGACTCTTGAATGGATAGAAATTTTCTGATGTATCACTGAAGTCATGTAATTAGATTGTCCCACTGATTTAACAGCATGTTTTGTGGCTTTGGGCCCCAAATTGCCTTCTTTCTTTTCTTTTTCATTTTCCTTCTCTTTTGAATGTAAAGCGAAAGTTAAAACATGCAAGCTGTTGTATCACACGATTTTTTTTTTCCCTTTTTATCTTTCATGATCTGTAAAATCTGCAAGTCTTGGGGAGAGGTTTCAGCCCCCTCCCCTCCATCTACTCCCCAAAGTCCCATCTCCCTGTGAGGTGAAATGTGTATATATACATATATATATATATATATGTATATATACACACACGGGTTACTCAGGTGTCATGAAGACACAATGGAAAGAGCAAAGGGTAAGTTGCAATGTTTAAAAATTCGGAGAGGTTAAATCGGTCGGTCTTTAATCATGTATTTAATCAATTTAATCGATTAAATTGATTAATTTAATTGATTAAATTTTAAAAAAATTAATAATTAAATTAATAATTATTAAAAAATATATATTTAATTAAATGTCTTATTTTTTAATGTAATCTTAAAAGGTTAACGGTTTAAATTTTATAAATATAATATGTTGATGTCTTCCTCGCGGGTAACAAAAGCCAAGCAGAACCCTGCAACATAGAGAAAGTCAGGAGGACGCCGGAGTTCTTTGTTAATGTCTTTCTCACGGGTACCAGAAGCCAGGCAGAACCCTGCAACACAGAAAAAGTCAGGAGGACGCCGAAGTTCTTACTCCGAGGGCCCTCTCTGATGGTTAAGTCAGAGGAGTGTTTGATGTAATAGTATATATGTGTTTTCTTAAAGTCCAATTCTTACCTGTGAGCATGTTTACCCCTTTTACAGGATTTGTTTGGGGACATTGTGTCAGGTGATTTGGTGGTGATATAACCAACGCCGAGCTAGGTGTCAGGCTATGATGCCTAGTGGTCGGCTCAATCAGTCGGCCGCCATTCAGTAATGTCAACTCCGCATTTAAGTCGTTATCAGAGAGGTCATATCGTTGTGAGATGTGTTTCGGTGATCGCCTTTATGTTATTATCTGGCGATTGCCCGTTCGTAGGAACAGTGGATTGGGGATGGTTCAGCGGTCATCATACGTGGAGGTATAACATAATATTTTTTAAAAAAATAATAAAAAAAAGTTTTACACTGGTTTTTGGTTTTTCATTTTTTTTCCTATTTAGTCAATTTTTTGTCGGTTTTAGAAATCCTCAATCTTATGATATGTATCGTAACGAACAGACCATTGATTTTTTATTCAATTAGTGCGATCGATCAATTTGATCTATTTTTTCAATAATTTTTTATTAATCCGTATGGTCGACCGATCTGATTTGTTTTTCAACATTGATAAATTGTTAAAGGCTTTGGACATATTATTGATAATTTATTTATTCATGTTATATTCATATTATAATTGTATTTAAGATGTTATAAATTTACATAAATTTTTGACATGCTAATACTTTATATTATATGGATTTTGACCTTTTTTTATCTATAACATATTCATTTTTTTTATATTATAACATATTTTATTTTATGTTTTAATTTATTTTAATATTGTGTTCATGTTACGTTCATAATTATTAAATTTTGATAATATCCCACCATAAACTAAAGAACACATTTAAGAAATGGTTTTGAAGAAAATTAAACTCCAAAAAGATTTCTTCACGTTTTGATCTTATTTTTGATAAGTTTAAAAATGAAAAAAAAAAAAAAATATATATATATATATAATATATAAAATACAATGACAATGATGTAAGACAACTGAGAAAATATACAGAAGGACAATTTATTTTTACCTTTAAAATTAAAAGCCCTTCTACCGTACACAGACTCACGTTACTATTTGCGTGAAGTTCTGAAAATAATTTTCAAATACATTTGCAGCTTTGATCTTAATATTTTTCCAAGTTTGCCAGTTTATATATCACGAGCTTCCCATGCAATTATATAATATTTTCAACCTTTTATTTTTTTGGTTAAAAACAAATAATTTGAAAAAAAAAAGATTTTTAAATGTCAGATATTGTCATTAATAGTCACATAAAAGCCACAATCTCCCCCCCACAACCCACGATTGCATGTTTTTCTTCGATTTTTTTATTACAAAATTTACATCACATCATTTATATTGTCATTAAACTTTCAAACCAATTTGATATTAGTCATCAAGTTTCATGAAATTATATAAAAAAAATTAATATTGAAATAATGACAAACAGATAAATATAAAGATATTTATGATTTTTTTAATTTTAATTATTAAAAAAACACAAAAATTAATCATTTTTATAATAAAAACTACTTAAACGATTATTTTTAACTTAAAAAAAATTCACCCATATTGTAAATGTATCAAATTTTAGTATTTAATAATATAAGTTTAGAAATTTTGTACAAAAGTATGATACGTAATTTCAGTCAAAAAGCAATTTTAAGTATATGGATAGTTTAAAATATTGAGTTCCATTTTTTTTTATTTCAGAAATTATGATAAATATTCCTTAAACAACACAAATATATAATATAATTTGACATATATGGGTAGTTTTTATCATATTTATGTTATACCTAAAAATCATTGAGCATGTTGTGTGTTTGAACGTGGCAGCAGAGTTCAGTTTGTATATTTTATTATATTATAATTATTTTAAAAATTTTATATTTATAAATTTTAATTAATTAATAATTAATATTATATAAATTTTAAAATATATTATATATTAATGTTATTTTTCACAATTATTATTATATAAATTTAAAATTTATTGAATAATAATAATAAAAATTTTCATCAAATAAAAAATTTTCACATTTTCATTATATATAATAATATTATAAACAGAAGAAAGTAAAAACAGGAGAAAGCTGGTAAAGTAAGTCAAGTGATTATAGATAGCTATAATTGCAAGCATAAAAGTGTATATCTTCTTTTCTCTTTTGTTTCCCATTTATTTGAATTTCAGAAATTTCTGAAACAAAATTTGTGGCTCCTGCATTGTACCTTTTTCTCAAGTAAAATATTTGCATTATAAGAGAAGCTATAATAGCAAGCCTAAAAGTGGACAGCAGGGAAAGAGGATAATTCATGTGAGACACCTTTTCTCTCTTGATCATATCAATTACAGTGACTTCATTTTCTTTTTCCTTTTGGTACGTGCGATTTTGAGTTGGAAAATTAAAATTGAAAATGTATATATATCCCTTCTCTAATAGTATAAATTTCAGTTTTTTCAAGTTCAATTTCATCTTATGCTTTGATTAAGCAATAAAAAATTTTCATGCCGAAACCTATACTTATTTATCACAAAATTATAATATTATATTTTTTACGTAAAAAAATTTATTTTCAGCTCATATTTTCACGTAACATTTAATTATATATATTTTTATGTCATATCAATATTTTTTAATGATATTATTTTTTTAACAGTCAAATTACATAGGATATAAGTGTTTAAAAAAATATAAAAGTACCTTTTCTTTTAAAAAAAAAAAATCTCAAATTCAAAACTTTTGGGATATTCAAATCAAAGTCTCAAACTCTAATTACAAGGTATGCCGTAATTAAATTTGATAATTCATATATTTATATTAAATTTGTATATTTTTTATATCATAATAATGTTTAAAGTATTATATATTTATATAAATTTTAATATATTAATAATTTTATTATATATATTTTAATATATTTATATATTTATATCATATTTTTATTATTTTTATATATATTATATTTTAATTATTTTTTTAATATCATATTCGTATCCCACTATACTACTAGCTCGACCATAGGCCATCACAACGTTTTCATTCCTATTATTGATTTTATTTATTATGTGATGGAGATACAACTAATGATGCCGCTCAACCACAAAAGCTGGACTGTTTCTTCAAGCCCATCTCTACCACACTCGCCTTTTAACAAGTCAGGCCCACTTATATAGTGCTTTAACCCTTAAGAGCCAGCTTTTCATTTTTTAGGATAAAATATATTTTCACATTTGTGTTTTTATCCATGTGATATTTAATTTTTTATACTTTTATACTTATATCTATATGGTTTGACCATTAGATAACAAAAAGCAATATCGTTAGAAAATATTAACGTGATATAACGAGTGCAAGAGTTAAATGTCACAAAGATAAAAGTATAAAGATGAAAATAAACTTTTTTTACATTGAAAATTTAGTTGTATAACCCTGTGCTAAATGAAATGAAATCCATATGTTACAAGCGTCAACATAAGAGGTTTTCTGTCGTTCAGCTAAAGCTCAAGGATGAAAATAAACTTTTTTTCTCTTTATTTATTGATCGAAGTGTTGTTTAATTAAATGAAAAATTAAGCACTAACTTATAAGTATTGAATCTGTATTGTAAAACCTGTTTAGTTTGTTGCTTAAAATTAAGCCCAAAATATATATTATATTATTTGATATCCATAACCATTAAATTTTAAGAATTTTTAATTTTATAATTTTAACTTTATTAATAGAACAAATTATATTATTTTAGATTGTTCTAGATAAAATTTAAAAGGTTGATTTAAATATATAATCCTTTGTAGCTAATAAAAGGATAATTAGTTCAAATAGTATTTTCTTTAAACAATATTAATTTAATATAGTTTATATTAAGTGATAAGTAGTTTTTTACCTACTTATCTCATTTAACATTTTTTTAATTGAATATTTTTAATTAAGTAACATTTAATATAAATTATTAGATACATTAAAACTATTCAACTATTGAAAATTTTTCTTGTTCAATGTATTGAAAATTTTCAATACATCACCATATGCATCCCCACTTTTTATGGATAAAAGAGGAAGGTGTGCATATCATTATTTAATTCATCTTTTGACAGTACCTTGAAAGGTATTTCTCAATTTACCTGGGTCTAATATTCTTTCAGGACTATCTCAAATAAATATGACGATTCATATATTTATGCTATATTTTTCTTCTTGTGTTATAATTTTATTTAAGATATTATATACTTATATAAATTTTAACACATTAGTAATTTATGTTATATAAAATTTGACATATTATTATATTGATGTCGTGTTTGTGTTACTCTTACGCATCACGTTATGATTTATGTTTTGTTTTACTTATTTTTTCCATAGTGTAAGCACATCATTTTTAATAGTAGTAAGTCTTAAGGACCATTCTTCACTTCAACTTGATGCATGTATAGTATGTCAATGGTATGTTTTATTTATTGGGATGGAATAAAGTTGTAATATAATAGCAATTTTGTAGGAATAGAATAGTGCTAGAATAGAATGGAATAGCTATAGTAGTAGTTTTGTTTAGTGAAATATAACATTATGGGATTTGAATCTTTAACAAAAGGATTTGAATTCCCCAAAACAATTTTGTATTCCACCTAAGCCCAAAATAAACATTCAGTGGAGAGGGCACTGAATGTCTATTTTAGCCTCGAGTGAAATAAGGCCGAAGTCGACTATTCTGCTGAATAGGCATTTAGCAAACTAAACGACCATGTCACTATAATACAGTAAGCAAACATGCTGTTGGCTCATTGGATTGGAATGGGGCTATAAATGAATAGTTGTTCTGTGGGAATGCAATAGAGATAGAATAGAATTGAATAGTTATAATAGTATTTTGGTTCTACGAAACAGAACAGTATGGGATTTGAATCCTTGACAAAAAGGATTTAAATCCTTTAGGGAAATTTTTTATCCAAGGAATGGCTATTCCAATCTTTGACAAAATAAGGCCAGAATCAACTATTTCACGATGTTGGAATTCAGTGAACTAAATGACTGTGTTACTGTATTGCACCAAATCAACACATAATGAAATAGCTATTATAGTAAACTAAATATGCTATTAAGATTTTAATAGCACAATTCCACACAAGAATTTCATAATTCATGAGACTTGAAAAAGTAGCAATTAAATTATATATTAACTTCTAGACAATTGAATTTATTTTTTTAATATAAAGAAGATCAATGTTTAAGAGAAATTCACGAAAGGGTATTTGCAAGTGTTGAAAATCGAATTTTAACATTATGAAATTTACCTCCGACAAAGTGTTATTGAATCACTTGAGGTAAGTTTCGTATTTTGAATTCGTATTTAATTTCATAATATTGTTGCCTAATATAAGATTTCTAATAGTGTTATACTAGACATTGCAAGCAAAATGAAGAAAATAGAAGGAAAATATGGGATATTTTATTTTATGCACATAAATCAAATGAATTAAAAAAATATATAGCATCTTAAGCATAAATATTTTTGTATAATTTATATACTGATAAAGAAATAACTCTATTTACATTGGCTTCTAAACACAGTACTTTTTTATTCTTCAAAAATCAAGAAAAAAGATTGCGACATGATATATTAAGTCCAAGATAGATGAAATTAATAAATAAATAAATAACTCCAAGATACATGAATATGATTATCAGTGGAAGAATAAAAGAGAAATAATTTTTTTCAATAAAAAGGCAATAAATTTTTTTGTTTGATGATACCAAACCCTAAACTTATTAGATATAAAGTGGACCAACATGATATCCAGATTTAATAATTTTGTTCACTTTATGGTTACACGAATACAATATAAAAAATAAATAAAATATCATAAAATTATATAAACATGACATTAATATATGAATTATTAACATATCAAATTTATATAATATATAATATATTAAATATAATTATAAAATATATAAATATATAAATACAATATGAACACATAAATTATATAACCTAATTATAGCCCTCGTTCTTATATGCTAAAGCGAGATGACTTGACACAACATTTTACAGCTAAATGAATCATTTTCACTTTAATTTTAATTTTATTTTATTTTTTTGAGAAGAGTCGATGGATGGATGCTGAAAATGGAGGGAATTCAAGTCCACGCCTACTACTAAATGTCTAATTTGCCTTTTACAATGAACAATAGGGCTACTTTACAATTTTTTTTCAATGTTTAAATAAATTACCATAAAGTCATATCTTTGGAAAAAAATATTATTACTCCTTTCTTATTTTCTTTGTCTATTTTTTGCATTTTTTGAATTTAAAAAAATTATGTCTTTTTCATAAAAGGTTTAAAATAAAAATTATATGTTAAAAAATAAAAATCAAATAAAGGCAAATAATATGTAACAAAAAATACTGCATACGATTGTATACTCGATAATATGTCTAACGACTCCAACATATATCTGTTACCTAAGTATGTTAACGATAAACTTGTTAATAGGTTGGACTATCTAGCAGGCCCTATAGGATTGGTCTGCTCTACTTAAGTTTTGGACATAAGTTTTCTTAATTCAGTCCAACATGAATTACTATTTAATAAAAAAATATTTTTATTAAATTTAATTATAAAAAATATATAAATATTAATATAAGAATAATTTTTTAATTACTTATTAAATTTGAATAGTAATATAAGCTGTCGGATTGGGCCAAATATAGACATCTAATTCTGTTTGAGCTCCTTCTAAGCAAATAGAGCTCAATCTAGGATCCTAGGTAACGTGTACCTGTCTTCTTCCTCAACCAAATTTCTGAAATCCTTGGACTTAACTAGAGGGCCATTAAAAATAAATAAAATTAAAAATAAAAAATTAAAAAATTAAAATAAAAGGGGTAACTCTCGGGTGTTTTGTCACTTGGTACTAGGTGACACGGCGTAAGTAAAAAAAAAAGAGGAAGGTTTGAAATGCCTAGGGACCAAATTGAACAATTAGGTATCCTTTGAAATGTAATAAATGTCATTTTCATGAAATTCACGAAGATGCATCGAAACATCATTTGGTTTTGATTATCCCAAGCCTCGAACATGTATTTGTATCAATATAGGGCCATGTTATATCGATACAATGCCTATTGTATTGATATAATGTACCCTTGTATTGATATAATGTCATGTTTTTCATGGATTTTTAATTTTAGAAGTAATTTTATTGCTATAAACGCCAAACGTATCAATACTACATGACATTTTCCACCATAAAAAAGTTTTTTCACCCAAAATTTCTTACATTTTACCTTTCTAATGACCTTAGATCACTCCATAATCATGCAAGTTTTCTTTCATTAACATTTTTACATTAAAACATAAGCAAGAGAACTACCCATATAGCATAAGCCACTAAAGCTTAAATGAGATTAGAATGATGAGTTTAATGTTTTAATTGAGTTTGAAAACTAAATGGCATCAAGTTTAGCTGTTTCTTCACTATTTTAAGCTTAGTTCAACTAAAATTCAATAAAGTGCTATTTTGGGTTAGAGTTAAAAGCTTTTTCTTGCATAAAACCAAGATATAGATATTTTGGGTGAGGGTTTCTTCTTGAAGGCATTTAACAAAGTTTGTTAACCAAACTCAGCTGAAACCATGCCCCATTTTAGCTTTTGATTAAACCATCTAACCATGTAGAGAGATTGTTTGCAAGTAAATAAAAGTGTTTTGTTAAGAAATGAGTGGTAGTGCATGGGGATAAGATGTGATCAGCCAAGGGTGTTTTAAACCCCCTTTGACATTCTTAGCGAAGGAATACAAAGGCTTTTAGCTAAAAAACCAGAGAGTAGAAAAAAAGAGGAAAAAATTAATAAAAAAACAAAGAAAGAAGGATAACTTTAACTTTCTGCATAAGGTTGTTTTCTTTCATCTTCTACGTTCGTTTTCACTTTTTTCTTCCTTTTTATGAGAGCTTAATGATCATAAGTCATGCTTAGGTGATGATTAATACCAAGGTGTAAAAACCAAGTTATAGCCAAATCATGAGCTATGACATTAAAATGCTAATTTTTTTTTTTATATTTTTTAAAAGTTCTATAAAAACCAAGTTTCTATTAAGAAAAAATTATTTTCCAAATGTTTTATGCCAAGTTTTCTTCATGATGTAACTTTATCTTGGCTCGTCATTCTACTTATATGTTATTCCATGTTGATACATGCATTTTATATTCTTTTCATGCCTTATTGTTAACATTCCATGTCAATGTATTTTCCATGAATATTTTGTGATTATGGCAACATTATCATGGATATTAGTAAATCTATGTATGTTCATGTTAATGAGGTATTTTGTATTCAAAATCAAGAATGCTATGCATTTCAAGACATCTTCATGCATTATTGTCATGATTTACATGTCCATGCATTTTCCATGAATATTTTATGATTATGGCAATATTATCATGCATATTAGTAAATCTATGTATATTCATGTTAATGTGACATTTTGAAAGTAAATATCATGAATGGTACCATGCTTGTATGTTTGTTGGTGAAATAAAATGTTATGGATGCATTAAGGAGTGTTGAAAACTTTTAAAGACCATTTTGCAATTTTCTCATAATGATTCATGCATATTAGGGAGCATTTTGCAACTCCCATCCATTTTTATATCATTTTGATCATTTTCCATGGTTTAGCGATTGTTATTCATATTATACATTTTATGTCACTTTAGTCATTTTTCATAGCTTTGGGATTTGTGTGTGATTTCATGCAATTTCATGTATGTTGAGGTCATTAGGTAATATTCCATGATCTAGGGACTTGTATGCAATTTTAAGTATGTTGAGTTCATTTAGATCATTTTTCGTGACTTAAGGACTTTTATACAAATTTACGTATGTTGAGTTCATTTAGGTCATTTTCTATGATCTAAGGATTTCACGCAACTTCATGCTTTTTAGAGGTATTTAAGTCATTTTTCATGACTTAGGGATTATTATGCTATGTTTCATGCATTTAAATCATTTTCTATGATTTAGGGACATTTTATAATGTCCATGCATAAGAGGTTCATTTAAATGATTTTCCATAATCAAAGGATCATTTTATAATTTCATATATGTTATTTGGAGTCATTTTCATCATACTATGTCAAAAATTAAATATATCTATATATGTGGATTACTATATATACTTTTCAAAAATACGAGATAATATCCCCAAGTTAAAGTAGTCCACAATGTGCTTCTAGTATATGGAAGTTACCTCATCGATTATTTTAAACAAAGGAATACCCTTTTTAAATAGGTAAATTGGAATTTTCGATTTCCCAAAATAAATAAAACTTTCGTATTCCTCTAAGTTTTTTGGATGGATGTGAAAATTATTTGATTTCTAAAATATGTAGAAAACCCAATTTACTTAAAAAGAAAATAATAATATATATCGTAAATAATTTTAAAAAAATGAGAATTATAATTAAATATTGAAAAATTAAAACCAACCATAATTGAAACTTTAGTTAAAGTGTAATCAATAGTACCTATTTATAGGCGTCGTGGAGGAAACACATTTCATTCCATGCATATTTAACTCTTAAATCCTTTTCACGTGAATCTTTGGTTGTTAAGTGGACTTTGGAGTTTGTTTTCAAGGCTTTTGTTATGCTCCAAATTCTAGTAAATGACTAATCTCATTTACCGGAAACAAAGTTGGTTGTGACACCAAGTTATTTAGTCATTTTGTAATGATATTTAGGGTTAAGTTGGATGAGCGATTCATCCAATAATTAATTTCAGTCCTAATACTGGGAAATGAAATACAAAATTATTCGTTTAAATCTGACGTGTTCAATTTGCATCTGGCACATTACAACACTAGACCTGATTTGATCTTGGGAAAGAAATTAAAAGAAAATCAAATCATGATTCTACTTGGTCTATGAACACCTCATTAACAAAGGATTAAGACATCTAGATATCAAACTAAACACATAATATTATATTTTATTTTAATTTTTTTATTTTTTGTCACCACAACAATGCTGATATGGCATGAATGAGACGTGGTTAGGTCATATGGTTTTCGACATTACATGTAGCATGTCATCAACACTTCATTAGATATTAATAGTTAGATGATAAAAAAATGTTTATTTAAATGTTAATGAATAAAACGTAAGTTTTATAAAGTGGTAAGATAAAAAAACAAAATCATATAATAGATTATGTCATGCCTATTGTGTGGGTGGATGAAAAAAGTGTGTAAAAAAGATTATATTTTGAAGAAATAGAAAATAAATGAAATATTTTTGTAAGTAGATAGTTTTTTTAAGTAAATAGATGTGTTTATCTTTAATTAAATTTTTTATAAGGATTGTCAATGTCCAATTGAGTGGTGTTATTTGATTTAGTGATATTAAACTCAATTAGGAGCTTTATATATAATTAGAATTTATCACGCTAACTTTGTGGGTGAAATTTTTGTAAGATGATTATATTTTAAAAGAAAAAGGTAAATTTAAATAGTAGGAAAATAGTTTTTTAAGTGAGTAGATTTTTTGTAGTAGGTAGATAGTTTTTAAAAAATTAAAAGATCTACATGCTCATAATTTTAATTTATTATTATAATTTTAGTTTAGATGGTATGTAATTTTTTTAAATTAAGTTAGTGTCATTTGACTCATATACCAACTAAGTTAAGAACTTTATATATAATAGAGATGTAGATATGTAACTGGATTATGGTACACTCAATGAAAAAAATGTAAGTAAAAAATAGTGTTGTAAAACACTCTATGGAAAGGAAATTTTTTAGGTGGGTAGTTTTTTTTTTTTAAGCGAATAGATATTTATATCTTTAATTTTAATTTTTTTAGAATAATTTTCCTTGGTTTTTTTCTCATTTTGCAAATGAATTGGTGTCACTTAATTTATTAATATCAAACTCGATTAAAGACTTTATATATACTAGATTGTAGTAGACCTACTATGTGGATGAATGTAAAAGATTATGTTTTGAATAGAAATGTAAAAAAAAAAATGGATAGTTTTTTTTTTAAATGGATAGTTTTTATAGTGAATAAATATTTATAATTCTAATTTTTTATTTTATAATTTATTTATTTTTATCAGTTTCAAATTGAATTGGTATCACTTAATAACATCAAACTTAGTCAAAAACTTATTTATAATTTAGGTAGTATCGATAATAATAATTTTGTTAAGATTAAACGGTTACCCTTTAGATTATAATTCTTAAAAAAAATTGGTAATGAAATTGGATTGATCAATGGAGAATCAGTGTTATATCAAACGTTTTTACACCTTTTTTACCTTTAAAAAAGGGGAAAAAGTTTTCCACCTTTTCAAATTGCATAATGGGTTATGGCTATTCACAATACATGTTTTGAAATTCATCATACCATTCAAACATAGCATGATTTGCACTTTTTTTTTTTTAATTAAGAAAGTTACAAATTTGAAAATAAAAAGAAAAAGTTATAGATGGTGAAATTCAACTATCAACCTCGTTGAATGATGTTGAGGTCTATGTGAAAACTTATCCAGTATGCTAAGATAACAAGGTGGAGTTAAAGACATTGGCTGAACTTTTGCAGCCATTCTCCATACTGAAGCATCTATGAGAAAGCATTTCCGTGGATTTCATTGTTAAACTACACAAAGCAGATGGGTTTAGAAGCAGCATTGTAATGGTGGACAAATTTTAAAAGATGAGACTTTCATTCTAGCAACCATGGAGTCCCCACGAAAAAAGTCGCTTGTTTGTTCTTGAAGAACATGGTGAAGTATTAGGAAGTATAACAAACCATTGTGAGTGATAAGAACAAGTGATTTAAGGGTGATTCTGGACGAAGTTGTTCAAGTTCTCGAGATTAGACTTCAAATTTTCCACTATTGTACATCCTCAAATTGATAGGCAAACCAAATGAATGAATTCTTTATAAGAGGTATACCTTAGGCACCATGTAAGTGCAACATATTGAGATTAGCCAAAGCTACAACATGCAGTGAAGTGAGGGCATAATGTTGGAGGCTACGCAAGACTAAATCCAGCAGCATACAAGTTTGCTAAGGCTTGGTAGGACAATATTAACTTAGCTAGGACTTGTCTACAAATACAGGAAGTGCACCAAGAAATGGGCAAATCAAAAGCATAAAAATATGCAGTTTCATGTTGGAGACTTAGTTATTATCAAATTGCACTTGTTGTTAGGTCACCTATGCATGCATAAAGGGCTTGTGCAGAGAAATAAGAGGCCTTTTAGAGTTCTGAAATAGGTAAGCAAGGTGACTTAAAAATTTAAGCTAACAAAGCTTAAGGTGCACCTATTTTTCCATGTTAACATGTTTAAACCATTTCATGAAGATCAGTAATATCAAATCGAAGCAAGTTGCAATGTGCAAAATGCCTTCTACGATAGAGATATGCTATGTATACTTGTAGATAGAATTGCTCGGTGAAAAAACTATATGCCAAGGCATGCATATTTTGTCTAGTGGAAAGGACAACCCAATAGTGAAACAATTAGTATTAATATTCATTTTTGGATTGTTATAGCAAATTAGTATCAATATTTAACTAAATTAAAAAAAAAATTCAATTGGTTCCAAAATTTATGACTTAATTATCTACAGTGACCAACCAAGAAAATGTGTCAGTGTGTATATCATCCAATCTTATATTTGATAGGCCTTTTTTAAATTAAAAAAATGAAAAGTATATTTATCTATCAGGTTTGATAGAAAATACACTTATTTCTTATATATTGCATAAGGTTTGGCACTTAATAAAATAATCCCAAAGGTGTTATTTCTAGGTTAATTTTAAATGAAAAGACAAATATTCTTTTTGTTAATTATTATTCAAAACTTTAACCTCGCCTCACCTACAATTTTTTGTACAAAAAAATTAAACTTATTTTTAAATAAAATGTATATTAACTTTGATATTAATGTATTACATTATTTTTATTTAAAAAGAAATCAATTATAATTATTTTTTAAAAAAATTAATCATAAAGAAAAATAGATAGAAATATTAAAATTAAAAATTATTTTTAATATTTAAAGTAAAATTTGAAAAAGAATTAATTTGAATAACATAACACTAATATGATTACTTTTCAAGAGATAAAATGCGTTTTTCTAAGTAATAAGGATAAGTTTAGTTTCAAGATAGTTATACATTGTTTTATTCTCCTTTCTTCCTTTTTTCTTCGATTTTTTAATCAATTTCAATATCACTAAAATTTTCAAATATGATAATTAGTTAATTTAAATAAGAGATATTTTAATAAATTTAATTTGAAGGTAATAAATATAATTAAATTAAAAATAAGATTAAAATACTTAAAATACACTTAAATTAAAATATAACTGAATTATAATTTAATATTAATTAAAGATAACTTTGACACTAATTAAATTTTCACGATTTCGAGTTAAAAAAGTTTTGAGTAAAGGGAAAGAAAGAAAGAAAAACAAAAAATAAAAATAATTCATTAATAATTAAGAAAAGATATATTTGTTTTTTATTAAAATTAACTTAGAGATAATATCTTAAGGGTTTAGTGTATTTTGTGTCAATTCTTAGGAGGATAAGTGGGTGTCTTTAAAATTAAATAAAGTGTACTTTCCATCAAATATAGAGGGGTAAGTTTCTTTTACCCTTAAAAACATTAATATTCATATTATCAAAATCTTCATTCACATTTTTAATTAATTAACAATAAAAATCATAATTTTATGTATATCGTATTTTAACTGCTTTTATTTAAATACCAAATATAAGCATATTATATATGCAATATTCTATATAACAAATATTATTTTTATTTTGGCCAAACAACAATATAAATTTAAAAATTATTTTGAAAATACTTTTCTATTAATAATTTATTTTTCTCAAATTATTATATTAATTGAATATTTCTATTTTTCTTTACATTAATCATTTCAATTACACAATTATTTTTATTTTTAATAGACTATTATATTTTAAAAATAAAGATAATTATCCTATACACAGTGTGTTAGATCTTGTGGTAAATGAAATCAAGTCAAAATCTTTTACAAAGCTTTAAAATTATAAAATGAAAAATCTAAACAATAAGCTTTAATTCCAAGATAGTGAATAATAAAAAAAAGTAAATTGAGAAGGGAAATAGAAGCAAACATAATCAATTTATAGAGGTTCAGCTCCTTGCCTCCATCTTCTCCCTTAGCCTTACTTTCAAGGAGTTCCTAATTCACTATCTCGAATTGATACCTTTTAAAGGCAAGGAATAACCTATACATCTTTATCTTCCAAGGCTAAGATTGCAACCTCTCATCCTTATCTTTTATGGCTAAGATAGAACCTTCACTACTTTAAAGGCTAAGTAAAAACCTCTCTCTTATTACAAAGATAAAATATGTAAACAGAGAAAATTTTTAAAGGCTAGGTATTTATAAGGTTAAGATCAAAGAATAAGGATTCAAACAAAGATGATATGTAATGAATACAATGAAGGATATGAAATCAATCTTAAAACACATTTGAACATCTTGAAATCTTTGAAAGAGATGAATGTTATACCATTAAGTTTTATTTCTTGATGTCTCTTGCTACGAGAATTGTTGAAGAAGTTATTTATAGCCTAAAATTGAATTTTGGTCATTGGGAATTGATTGGGATGGTTAGAGCCGTTGGATGCTTCATAAATGAACCTTTCTGTTCTTTCCTGCACTGAGGTATTGAAACATTTACCAAGTGTATTGATATCTTGCCTTCAAAACTCTTGAAATATGACCTTTGGGAGACAAAGTATAGATACATGAAACTAAGATATCAATACTTCATTTTGTAGTATTGATACATTTTTTTATTTTCGCTGAAATCTAACTACTACCAAGGACATTTATCAACACGTGCAAGAAATGTGTCAATATTTTGCTTTGAAAAAGCTTAAAAAATGTTTTCCTTAGGTTTAAAAGGGTTTGAACTTATCTCAAAAATATTTTGTACATACGTATGCATTAAGATCATTTTTTTAGAAAATTACAGAGTTAAAAAATTTTAGCATTTTTCAAAGTATTTTCAAATTAATTCAAGGAAAAATCTAAGTTGAAAATATTTAAATACAAGCTAATTAAGCTATAGTTTTCATAAATCAAAACCAAGATTAATTCGAAGCTTATGTAACTAACAATCTCCCCCTTTTTTGATATTACAAAACTTAAGATAAGTTTGCTTGTAAAAACAATCCCTAAAACATTTAGAGATTTTCAATAAAAACTTTCCCTTAATCATAGCATTATCTAAAGATTTAAAAGTTAATTGAATGCTTTTGTAAAATTTTGTAAAGACAAGCAAGGTCATTTTTATCCATGATATCTATAAGCATTTAAGCATAAATTCCATAGGCTTAAACTTGACATAATTCATATGCAAGAGATAGAAACAATGTAAGCACATATGAATTAATTCTCCCTATTTTGCTTTCATACATATTCATTAAACAAGCAAGTTTATCCCTAAAATTCTCCCTTTTTTTGTTAGATCGAAATGGAAGATCAATTCAAAGATAAAGTACTAAATCAAGCAATAGAAATAATCATGTATATCAAATAATAAGCATTTGAAAAATATATAGACCAATTGTTAAAAAATGGGCATTGAAGTGCATTGAAGAGTTCAAACATTTCATGTATTCACTTATAGACGTTTAAGTACAAAGTTTCAAAATTATGGGTAATAAAGAAGACATCCAATATTTATTAAAAGAAATACCAATTGTTGTTTATATGCATAATTTACACCTAGTGTGAAAATTGTGGTTTATTTGCATACTACTCATAATCAATCAACTATTTAAAAATTTTAAAATATGTTCCAAGAAAGACATACCAAACTTTCATAGGTTAGAAAATCATATATTCATTTAAGATATTATAAACTTAATTGAGCAATTTAATTCAATCAATGAACATGCATAAAGGTAAGACATAAGAGTTTTGAATTATGAGTTAAGTTAATTTAAAGACTAGGATATTAATTGTTAAACAAGAAATATCAAGATGTTTTAACTCATAAACATGTTCAACCATACAAAGTAAACAATTTAAGCATATGACATAAAAATACCAATTGTCAATTATTAACTCATGTATATCAATGAACCTAATACCAAAAGATAAAAGTTCGTTTTGCAATTACCTCAATATTACCAATCTTTATTGATATGCTTATTTGACTTTGAGTCCATGATCTAGTATAGTTCGAACTCCAACATCTGTAACTCCTGTAGACACCTGATTTTGTAAACTCTTTTGAACCAATTTTTCCTGACTTGAGACCTATGAGAGGAATGCATCTCACTTATCCCCAAACAAATTTTGGTGCTTAAGGATTTAATTGTAAGCTCGAGGTGCTTAGGGACCAAATTGAATGACTGAAATGATTAGAAATGCAGCATGCAATATTTCATGCAAAACACATAAATGTCTTAACACATGACCTATAATATCAATTCTTTAGCTTCCAAAGGTCAAATTTTCAAGGGTCAAAAGGGATATATCAATACCAGTATTGATACATCATGCATTTGGCTAACTTTCAGTTTTTAGGAAGCTAAAGTATCAATAGGATTTGAATGATATATTGATACATTTGCGGTTGAAGTATCAATAAAATACTATATGTATCAATATGTCAAAAGAGAGGCACGATGGATGAGGCACTTATGTTTTGCTAGCATTTTACATTCTTGTTCATCTGAAATGAGTAAGGATCAATTTTTAATCATGCAAAATATTTTTATTTAATCTATTTACTTTGCACTAAAATAAGTTGGAACTTTTAATTTTTTCCTTTTAACTAAAACCATTAGGATTTTAGTTTAATCCTTTAAATTAAAGTAAGCTTTCCAACTATGGGGGAAACCAAGAGGGCTTTTAATTAGTTTTTTTTTTCAACTAATGAAGTTTAGTTTGGTTGAAATGTTATGAGAGCTATTTTGAGTCAAAGTTAAAAAGCCTTCTAAGATGGTTGTCATCCTTGGAGCATTTATAAGAGTTTGTTAACTAGAACAAGCTTACCTCATACCCTATTGAGAATGTAATAGCCACTGGTCAGTGCACTTATGGGTTTTAGAAAGCTTGCTTGCAATAAACCTTGCATGCGGAACATAGAAGAAGTGATTAATGCATGGGAAAGGATGAGGATCAGCCAAGAAGTTTTTAATACCCTTTCAAATGTCCAAAACAAAGGGAAGAGAGTTTATTTTCAATTAAGCAATGAAAGAAATAAGAACAGTAAGAGAGAAAAAAAGATCAAAAAAAAGAAAGAGAATTGAGAGCTCTTTCAAATTGATTTTAAGTTAGTTTTTTTACCTAGTTTCAGTTTTTGTGCTTTGATTTTGCATGTATTCTCCCCTTTTTTTGAGCTTGATGATCCTAAGCCATTTCTTAGGTGATGTGTTTATGCCAAAGGTGTTACAACCAAATTTATGGCTAACCTTGAGCTATGATCTCAAAATGTTCTTGGTTTCTTACTAGTGTTTGTTACACAAAAATCCATTAAATTTGCTTGATTTTAGTTGCTTTTATCATATGATTTTCTTTCTTTTAGCCTTTGTTAGTTACCCATGTCATTCATCTTTCATGCTATATATTGCATGCATTTCATGTCATTTTTATGTCATATGCTCATTACTCCATTGGTTTCATGTTTCTAGCTATTTCTAGGAGAATATTATGGTAATAATAATATTACATGCATATTTGTTGATTTATGCAAGTTTAAATTAATAAGATGTATTTTTTGTGCATAACTATCCTGCATGATATTGTTATTGCTTGTTTTTTAAAAGAAGAAATAATTTATGGGTGTGTTTTAAGGATTGACTAAACCTAAGGGCCTCTTTGCAATTCTCCCAAAATGTTTCCATAAAATTAAGACTATTGCATAAATAGATCCAAACTTATTCCATGGGCACTTTTAAGGTCGTTTTAGAAATTTTCATCATTTTAAAACCATTTAGGTTATTTTACATAAGGCTTAAATATTAAAAAGGCCCCTTAACTATAATTCAATAATCATCTAAGCCTTTATCATTTATTTTTAGCCAATAAACCCTTATTTGGATGGAATAGTTAAAACCGTTAATTTTTTTGGCAGCTAAGATAAAACTCCACGTGGCTCTAATGACAAGGTTTAATTTTTGGACCATGGCATCATGAATACATGTGAAAATTAAATAATCTTTTTTTCTTTTCCTTTATCTTATTTTTTTTGTCGTACTTTAATTTTTCATCTTTAAAACTTTTACTAATAGAAATCCTAGAACTAATCTCATCCTTATAACAAATCATTGCAATGAATTTCAGTTTAAATCAAGCAAAAAAAAACTCATGAAAATTTTGTCATTAATATTTTACATGCATTTCATTAGATAAGATTTTAAAAAAAAAACTCAAATCTTATGAATTTTCATATTGGATTATGAATAATAAAAATTCTGAATAACAATATAAAAATAAATAATAATAATAATAATAATAATAATAATAATAATAATGCACACAAATTTATACCGAAATCAAATGATATAGATATGAACCCATGATTTAAACAATTAAGATCTGAGCTAACCCAACAAATATATATATATATAATCTTTTTGTAAAATTAAGAACTATAAAAAATTCCATGACTAATAGCTTGCTTTCATCCTTTTCCTAAATTCTTCAAAGTTTTCTTAAATTTTGTCCAAAACCACTTAAAACCTTCTCAACTTAAATAATGAAGGATCAATTATACCCTGTTCACAACCTCTTTCATCAGTATCAAGATCAAAAGGCTAAAGCAAAGTTGCTAGATCTCGTCATGTGGTCTAGATCCAGCATATGGCTCTTGTTTCATTGTTTTAATGGTTATATTTGGCTCTATAGAGCATGGATTTACTTTTTGGAGTTTAGGCTTAGGATAAGATTGAAGATGGGGAAATTGATAAAGATGGGAAGTTTAGGTTTAGGCTTCATAAAATAATGAAGAAAAAAGACAAAGGGAATAAAAAAGATTGAAGGTAGAAGAAGAGAAACGAGAAAATAGGGATTTTAGATTTTTTTAAAAATTTTTGTTTATATCAGATTTTTTTTTAATTTCAACTAAGGAATAGATTGTGTTTTTAGTTTATTTTTCTATTTCTAGCCAATAGGGTGATGGCACATGGATATTAAAAATTAAGAAATTATCTTGTTCAAAAATTTTGATATGGCTATTTATATTTAGCCGTGTGGTAGAAGTTAATCCATGTCATTAATGCCATATGGAGTTTTTATCCTAGCTAGTAAAAAAATTAATGGTGTTAATTTTTCCGTCTAAATAAGGGTTTCATTGGCTAAAAAAATGTCTAAGAACTGAATTGATTGCAAAAAAAAGATAAGGGCTTAGATGATTATTAAATTATAATTAAAGGACTTTTTATATTTAAGCCTTTACATAATCCAGGGCTATTTTAGCAATTTCCATGCATTTTAGGGTCATTTAGGTTATTTTACATAATCTAGGTCATTTTAGCCATTTCCATGCACATTAAGGTCATTTAGGTTATTTTACATAGGGTTATTTTAGCAATTTCCATGCATTTTAGGGTTATTTGGTTATTTTACATAATCTAAGTTCATTTTAGTATTTTTTATGCATTTTAGGGTTATTTAGGTTATCTTACATAATCTGGGGTCTTCTTAGCAAATTT
Organism: Adansonia madagascariensis; assembly: GCA_038381835.1. Lineage (NCBI taxonomy): Eukaryota > Viridiplantae > Streptophyta > Magnoliopsida > Malvales > Malvaceae > Adansonia > Adansonia madagascariensis. Next base: position 3,996,525 of record JBBYHL010000004.1, read on the forward strand.
CATTATTTTAAGGGCTATTTAGGTTATTTTACATAATCTAAGGTCATCTTAGCAGTATTCATCATTTTAAGGCAATTTACGTTATTTTACATAACCTGGGATCATTTTAACAATTTTAATCACCTTAGGACCATATGGGCATTCTTACATCAATAAATATCCATAAGGGTTGTTTTAATGAGTCTCATGAGATATACAAGTTCTTCCTTAGAAGTATATTAGTATTTTTTATATCGAGACATGTGTGTTAAGGTCCTTACAAAAATTCTTCATATTTTCATATTGAGACATGTGAATTAAGGTCATTTTCGTGAGTTTCATGAGAAGTTTGAGTCCTTTGGAAAATGTTGGTGTAGACAACCTATTTTATTTGGGCTGACATCTGATGCCATGACGTATGGTCGATAGCTTGGCGACCTTTTTGAGTATTATTTTGTGAGAGTCAGGTCTATAATTAGTCCTGTCCTATTCAGTTCTTGGTCTTCTTCGATTTTATTTGCTATTTGACTATAGTCCTTTTTCTTTCATTCTTTTTTCTCTTCATTTTTTTTTCTTTTCTTTGTAATTGTTAGGGGCTTTCTTCTTACTTAAAAAATTCGTAGTGATTACTAAATAGTAATAAAGAGTAAAGTAAAAAGGTTTGTTGTCTCCCCGACACACATTGAGCACTTATGTCATAACATGCCATAGCCACTAGACACAAAAGGTGGGAGTCGCCACTAATCCTTTTAAAGGTGTGATTAGGTCACCTATATGAATCTATTCTTTTCAAGGTTACCCTAAGCTTGGCTAAGGCAACATAAAGGAATAGGTTCTAGTCTACATTCAGAACTAAATTTAGGAGTTTGTTTACATGTGGAGAAAGATCGGCACCTCCACAACACATGTCACAAAGACAATGCCTAATTAGCTTAGTGTTGTACTAAAAGTCCTATGGTTTAAAAAGGTCTTGATTTATTAATCAAATATTTAAGTATCAAAAAAATTTTCTAAGGAATTCTCCATCATGCTAGTGGACTCTTGAGAAAAATTTTCTCACCTCAAGAGTATTTAAGGAAATCCATTTGCTTCCTTAAATTGACTTCATTGTCATATGCATTTTAATAATTTATGAAAAAATATAAAAGATTTAAATTTTATCTAAAAAATGTAATTTATTTATTTTTAATTGAAATTTAATTATTGAATATATTTTTAAAGGAATTCTCCATCATGCTAGTGAAATTCCAAGAAATATCTCCTCATCTTAAGAGTATTCAAAGGAACCCATTTGCTCCTTAAAAGTGACTCCATTATCAGATTTATTTTAGTATTTTATGCAGAGATTTTGTTTCTATTTAATTAATTTTTTTAGTTATGAAAATTAACTAAGACCTTTAATATTGAAAATTATCGACTAAGCTCTCTATTCTGCTGGCGAAATTTAATCAAAATTTTCTCACCTAAGAAATTCTTAAAAGTCAACTATTTGTGACTTCTTTGAGCTCCATTATCAGAAAGACCTCAATTAATTTCCATTAAAATAAATTATTTCTAAAGTACGAAAAAATTATTATATGAATTTTTTATTGCTTAATTGATATAAGTATATATATATGTAATTAAGTTTAATTATAAAATATTAAAAGAAATAGTTAAATGAACAAGAAAAATAAACAATAAATAAAATAATACTAAACTTCATGAAAATGAAATAAATAAATAATTAGTGAAGATAAATTTATTCTAAAAAATTATATACATGTAAGTAAAAAAATAAAGTTCAAAGAATATTAAAAAATTACACTGAATTATTCAAAAATAATATAATAAGAATCTTTTTTTAAAAATATCTTTGATAAAAAAAACAAAAAAATAAATAAATACATTTGGGTCGAGACCTATGCGAGTCAACATGCGGGACATCAGGGATCGCAGTTAATTCCCTTTAATTTCATTTTTTTTTTACTTTATAGCACGTTCAAAAAAAAAATGCTCTCAGCCTGCTTAGGTTTCCAGAGCATATTTTGAAGAAATTGTTTCTAGCGGTCTAAACTTCATACAACTATTAGAAACTTCAAACTTTTCCAGATCTTTTTTCTAAAAAACTCTGATAAAAATTTTTATGGAACTAAGAATATTAAAAATAGTTTTGATGTTATAACAAAGAACAAAAAAAATCAAAGAAACACTAGAAAATTTACCTAAAAAAAGCCAAGTTTTCCTTCCAAATCGAAGCTTCTTAGAATAATCTATAAAAATTTTTTCCTTTCTCTCTTTTGGTTTTTTTTTTTTTGTGTCCATTAGTATTTTGTAGTCCTATTTATAGGACTGATAAAGAGGGAAAATAAGAAACCATAATCAATTTCCCTAATTTCATCCCAAAAAATCAGATCTTGATTAATTGACTAAAGGAATTTTAGATTTCAAATCCCATAATTTTATCCCTTCAATCAATTCCAATTTCTTTTTACAGATTTCTTATAATTGGTTGATTGCATTCTAACTAATTTTCAATCAAATGAAATTAGCAATGTCAGCTTTTGCCTTTTTTCTAAAAATAATAAAAATAAAATAAAGTAAAAACTCTAATATGGATATAGGTTTCTTCATGACCCAATCCAAACCACCAATAAGTGGACCAATGTCCAAAAATGACATTAGGGCTCGATTATTCGAGTTCATACTCACCTAATATTGGGTGTTTACAACTTGCATCTCATTAGACTTTTTGCCATATTTCATAGGGAGAGAATAAAACCCTATTCCTTAGGTGGAAGTGAGCTACTTTCGTCCATGATAGTCACCATCCCATGGGGATAACAATACCAGAGATGGTAATTGAGCGAGTTTAGGTAGGTTTAAGTTGAGCCATTTTGGGTTTAGGGTTTTTTGGGTTTAAGTTCTTTTGAGTTTGAGAAATATTGGGTTCGGGCTTGTCTCGATTCATGTTTGCTCAGGTTTGGGCCAATTTGGGTTCAGGCCTATTCAAGTTCAGACTTTTTCAGGTTCGGGTTCAGGTTTGGGTCAAGTTCGAGTGCGAGTATGCTTTACATCATTTTTATTTTATGTTAAATGTAATCACTTTTACGTAATTTTGAATTCTAAGCCTAAGGCCGAATTTGGCCTGGTTTGCCCCAAAAAAAATCTTAGTTTGGTTCCATCGGCCCAATCGTGCCTTGAAAAAATTTTGAATTCTAAGCTTAGGGCCGAATTTAGCCTGGCTTGCCCATTTAAGCATAATCACTGTTCATAAAATTAAAAAGTTATTTTTATTTTAATAGTTATGTATTTTATATTTAAATTTAAATAAAAATATATTATTTGATTTAAATAGACACTGTTTCAGGTTGAGTTTACCTGAAACTTAAAATCTGAGATGCAGGCTTGATCAGGCCGGGCGTATTAGGTTGTGCAGGCTGTTCGACCTATGGGTAGATCTAGTTGCTAATCTAACATATAATTTTTTTAATTTTTTTTATGGTATTATCTATTACGACTTTCATATTTTTAATTTATCTAATTAGTATGTTATACTGTTATCAGACTCTAATTATCATTACCTGAAATAATAATAATAAGAATATTCAAAGAAGTATTTAAAATTTTACTACTAATATACATAAATTCTCAATATTTAATGAGTGTAACTAATTAAATTGAAGAACATGAAATAAATGGATGATATATTTTATTGATAATATTTTCAAAACTCATTATATGATTTACTTTTTAATAAATTATTATTTTATTATATATAGACCTACTCTACTCAAGGTTCGGGCTGCCCATTTGCCTCAATTAGGCCGAGGCTCAAGTTTTTATATTTTTGTTTTAGATTAGCCTAATCAAGCTTGGAACAGTAATTTTAAATTAAAATAACATATATTTTATTTAAATTTAATTATAAAATATAAAATATTGGTGAAAAATATTTTTTTAATGTGATGAATAGTCATTCTAGCTTAAACAGGTAGGTCTGGGCACGTTAAATAAAGGCCTGAGCTAAGGATTTTAAAATATTTAGGTCACGTCCAGCTTGACCCATGAGCAGGTTTAATCATATATTAAATATAAATTAAGTTTTTAATATTTAATTAAATTATTGAAAGAATATTAAAATAAAATTGTTAATTAAAGTTTTTCATTTATAAAAAATTATTTAATTATAATTTCATCATATTTATTTTTTGTATTAAATTAAGGTTTAGGTTTGGCTGGGGGTTAGGCTCAGGCTCGAGTTCATTCGAGTTTGAGCCTTTTGAGTTGGAATTCTTTAGGGTTCGGGTTCTTTCAAGTATGATCCATTTCGAGTTCGAGCCATTTCGAGTTCATGCCATTTTGGGTTTGAGCCATTTCGGGTTCGATTTTTGTTGAGTTTGGGTCATTTACGTTTTGATCAAATTAGGTTTGGGTTTTTTTGGGTGGGGATTATGGGTTCAGGTTCATTTTTCCACTTTTAAACGATACCTTTCAGGGTGTAAATTACCTATCCTTTTGTGATTAATAGTGTATATGGGCATAAAGAAATACATTTACCCAAATTAAAGCCTTTCTGCCAAGTCTGCAATGAGCCTAAGATTAGGGTGCCTCTATTGTCTTTACTAGCTGAAAGAATGGTTTTAGGAACCGACTTATAATCAACCAACCCCATGTAATAATGAGTCATACAAGCCTAACCATGTCAAGCCATTCCAAGGTGCTAGAATAACCTAGAGAACTAGACATTCGAGGAAACACTTCTTATCTTTGACTCCCTTATATCGTTAGTTTATTTAGGCAATGACGAACGCACATCATCACTTGTGTTTGCAATTTTACCCTTTAATAAGTCGCTAAGGCACTCCATTATGTTTTTTGATGGATGGCTAAGGTTAGTTGTCTCTTTAGGTGAGACACGCAAAGATACCACTCAACTCTACTAGATTTAACCCAACGATAAGTTTTTTGTTGATCCATGATAGAACACAGCTCAAAGTGCTTAACCTCGCAACACGGACAATGATAGAGCCTTTGATAATCAACAAGCACCTCAGGAGGGAGAACATTTTAATCTTTCTTTCTTTTACAAGAAGATTTACTCTCGCTTATTAGCAAGCTAATTGGTAGACCCAGTGTTTATAAATCTTAGGTTGCCTCCATATCCCAAGTGGTATGACAAAAATGCTTATTATAAATACCATTTTGGGGCACGAGGTCATTCCATTGAAAACTACACCTTATTCAAAAGGAAAATACAAAGTTTGCTTAAAAAAGGTGTGATTAAGGTCGAGTAAGAACTAGGGCCTAACATTGGAGTCAATCCGCTCCAGAACCATGCAAAACCAAGAGTAAATGTCATGATTGATAAGAGGAGCAGCTGGTCATAAAGAGCGTCTAAGAGGTTAAGACACCAATGAGTGGGGTATGGCAAGCCGTTGTGAAGGCTAAGATAATGCCAAAAATTGAAGGTTAGTTTGAAGAAACTGTTGAATACTTTAAGATCACACCTTGCAGTATTATTTAGATTTCTTAGTGATAGTCCAAAAAATGATGGATTACTCAAAAATTAAAGTTTATAAGAAGGAAAAAAAAGAAATAAGCACGTCCATAAATGCCACAAATAAAAACAAGAAAAGCCTTCTTTATGCTATCGAGAAGCCATTGGTCTTTTTTGCCAATCGGCCACCAATATGCAGCTTAAACCAAAAATGATTATCTAGCTCTCATCCCTTTTTTCTTTTAATGAAGATAAAGCTATGGCCTAGAGGTATGAAAGTAAAACTATAATTATCAAATGTCCAATCAATACTAATGTTGACCTCTTAGGGGTAAGCCATTTAACTCATAGTGGTAAATGTTGCACCAACTACATCAGAAAGCGAGATTCAAAAAGAGGACACTACCTCTATCCCTCAAGTACTAAAGAAAATGGCCTGAATCAGATCCAACAACCCTCAAAGAGCCAGTAAATGAGAAGAAAGCCACAGAGCCCATTAAGTTTATCAAACACAATGAATATAGTATTGTTGATTAGTTGAACAAATAGTCAACGAAGATATCAACACTCTCATTGCTTTTAAATTATGAAGCCCACCGGAATGCCTTTTTAAAAGTCTTGAATGAAACATATGTGCCTCATGATATCCCTATAGGCAAGTTGGATCGATTGGTAAGCAATATCTCTATAGACAACAAAATTTCTTTCAGTGATGATGAGATCCCTTATGGAGGGAGGGGAAACTATAAAAGTTATTCACATCATTACCTACTGCAAAAGATAGTATATTTACAAATGTTCTCATCAATAATGAGTTATCCTTGAATGTAATTCCTAAGTCATGTTTGAATAAACTTCCCATCGAAGTGTCTTATATTAAGCATAGTATTGTGCAAGCATTTGATGGGACATGCAGAAAGGTTGTAGAAAACATCGCCATCCTACTTTAGATTGGCCCATGTACTTATGAAATAGATTTCCATGTGATGGACATTGTTTCATCGTGTAATTGCCTATTGGGGAGACATTGGATTCATTTGTGGGGGCAGTACCTCATCGCTGCATCAGAATTTAAAGTTTATCATTGAAAAAATTTGTCAGTATATAAAAGGAAGAGGACATTACTAATGCTATCTTAACTGATGCCCCTATATTGAGCTCGAGGAGGATGTTCCAGAATCATTTTTTTACTTATTAGAGTTTATTAATGCCACTAATGTTAAGGAAGGTTTGCCAATGGTTAAGCCTCATCTATTGAGAAATATTTACATAAGTCTTAAGTGGACTTTCGGTAAGTGTGCTTGGGTTGGAAAAAGACTTGGAAAACATATTCAGGGAATTACCAAGGCTCTCAAAGTCATCAACTAGGTTGACAAGAGAGGTTTAAGGTTCAACCCTAATGCACAACAACAAAGAAAACAAGCTAAAAAAAAGGACAAGAGAATAACTTATTTATTGGGTCAAGAGATAGGATGAGAACCCATGTCGTTTCTGCCACTATTAACCTGAATCAAAGAGGAAGTATCGACTTTGATAATTTTGCAATCACACTAAGTGAAGCATTCGAACATTTTTGTATTAACGGCATTAATGAGCCACGAATGGTAGTAACAGAACATGAGACTGGTTTGTGCCCTCCAAGATTTCTTTTGAGCATTTGGACTGAAATAAAAATTCCTATACTATTTAAATCTGATTTAAAATAATGCTACAAACCAAACCTACATGCCTCTATCCAAGAGCATTAAAGGATCTTTTATGTAGGCATCATTTTATTAAGTATTATTAATAAAAATGATTAAGCATGATGCATTTCATCTCTTATGTCCATTTTCATTTTTCTTGTCAACTTGTAGAGCTTTCCATACATTTTTACCGTCAATATATTTTTTTCATACTCTTAAATTCCTAGATGAAAATGACATGAATATTCTTGTCGAAACTCTAGAAGTCAATTTTGAGCAATCGATCTGTGTTGATGAGGTTGAATCTGAGAAGGATTCCAAAAAAGTTGGTGCTATCAGATCCATTAAGGTTAATTGAACAGGAAAAAAAGTGGATCTTGCCCAAGAGGAATCTACTGAAATCATAAATCTAGGGACACAAGAAGATCGAATAGAAGTCAAGATTAGAACTACCTTAAACCTTTCCATTTGAATGAAGTTGGTCAACCTTTGCTAAAAATACAGAGATATATTCGCTTGATCTTACCAAGGCATGCTTGGATTGGAGACCGATGTAGTGGTTCATAAACTTTCCCTAATACCTAAATGTAAACTCCTACAATAAAAGCTTAAGAGAATGAAACTAGAGATGTTTCTCAAAATTAAAAAAGAAATAAAGAAGCAATTCGAAGTAAGATTTCTTAAGGTAGCCAAGTATCCTGAATGGGTGGCCAACATGGTCCCGATTCTTAAAAAGATGGTAAGATACGGATATGCATAGACTATAAGGATTTAAATCGAGCTAGCCCTAAAGACAACTTCCATTTACCTCGCATTGATACTGTAATAGACAACACTGATAAAAATTCCTTATTTTCCTTTATGGACAGATTTTCAAGTTATAGTTAGATTAAAATAGTACCCGAGGATAGGGAAAAAACCATTTTTGTGACTATGTAGGATACTTTTGCCATAAAGTTATGCCTTTCGAGCTTAAGTACATCAGGGCAACATATAAAAAAGTAAGGGTAATATTGTTCCATGACCTCATGCACAAAGAGATAAAGATCTATGTGCATGACATGATTGCTAAGTCACCCAAGAAAGTGAATGTGTTGCCAATCTTGGGAAACTCTTTAAATTGTTGAATAAATACTAGCTCAAGCTGAACCCTACTAAATGCGCCTTTGATGTCACTTTCGATAAGCTATAGTGAGGAGTTTTTTTTTTGGGGAGAATAAACTAAATAGCTGGAACTAACTGATAAATGCGATCCAATCTTTCAATTGCTTTAAACATAGAACCCCAAAAAATGAAACAAAATGTGCCAAGAAGCCTTCAACAAGGTCAAACACTACTTATCGACCTCACCAACACTTTTACCATTAGTGTTAGGTTGGCCTTTAATTTTATATCTATCAATTTTTAACAAATCCATTGGGCTATTTATTAGCTTAACACAATGGCTTAAGAAAAAATCAAGCTAACTATTACTTAAGGAAGAAGTTCATAGAGTTTGAAAACAGCTAGTCTGCAATCAAAAAACTATGTTATGCTCTAGTTTAGATAGCTCAGAGTTAAGGTAATGCATGCTATACCACACGACATGGCTAATTACCAAACTAAGTCCTATCAAATACTTATACGAGGCCCCTACCCTTTCAAGAAGGTCGGCTAGGTGGCAAGTCTTGCTCTTCGTGTATGATATCACTTATGTGAACCAGAGAGCCATTAAAGGTAGCATGATAACTAACTTCTTGGCAAGCTGAGTAGAGAATGACTATGGACCGCTAGACTTTGAAGTTTCAGATAAGGACTTAATATCCATATTAAGGGAAAAGATGTTACTAACTACAAACAGTTTTGGAAAGTGTATTTTGATAGAGCTTCAAATGCATTACGGCATGGAATTAAGGCAATTTTGATTTTACCTAATAGAAATTATTATCCCTTCACTATAAAACTGAACTTTGACTGTACCCACAACATAGCTAAATACGAGGTCTATGTCATGGGACTTCAAGCCGTCATTAAGAGGGGTATCAGAACTTTGCAAGTGTTCAATGACTCGGCCTTAATAATCTATCAACTTCGAAAAATAGGAAACATAGGATATCAAGCTAGTCCAATATGGGAAGTTAATCTCCAAATTAAGACAAGAATTTGATCAACTTAACTTCCAACTTTTACCTTAGGAGGAAAACCAAATAGACAATGCTCTAGCAACATTGGCCTCAATGTTCAAAGTAAATTGAGAGTAAAAGGTCAACCCATCCATATTAGCATCCATAAAGCTTCGACCCACTGGTAAAACTTAGAGGAGGAAAGAAACGGATTACCATGGTACCATGACATTCTCTATATTCAAGGTCAATAGTACCCTAAGCACGCTATTAAAACTTACAAGAGAATCATCCAAAGAATGGCTACAAGTTTTATTTTGGATGGTGGAATCTTAAACAAGAAAGGTTAGGATCATATACTACTCCAGTGTGTAGATGCTTCCAAAGCCAAAAAAATAGCAAAAGACCATGAGGCAATTTATGGTACGCATGCCAATGGACACTGATGGCAAAGCAAGTCATGAGATTGGGCTATTATTGGTTAACCATCAAGAGAAATTGCATTGAATATGCCTAGAAATACCATAAGTGCTAAATTTACACAGAGAAAATTCATGTCCTACCATCACCTCTGCTTGGCATGATAGCTCCATGGCCTTTCGCTATGTGGAGCATGGATATGATTGGATATATCGCTCTTAAGGCTTTCAATGGGCACCAATTCATTTTGGTTGTAATTGATTATTTTACCAAGTGGGTAGAAGTGGCTTTGTACACCAATGTCACCAAATCTATTGCGTGCAAATTTGTAAAAAGGGATATCATTTGCAAATATGGACTTCTCAAACAAATCATTATAGATAACGCACATAACTTGAAAATAAGATTATGCAAGCAGTGTGTTCTTTATTCAAGATTCAACATCATAACTTGGTGCCTTATCGTTTAAGTATAAATGAGATAGTTAAAGTAGCTAACATAAACATCAAGAAAATAGTCAAGAAAATAGATGAAACATACAAAGATTGGCACGAGAAGCTGCCTTTTACACTATATGCTTACTGCAAATCAGTTTGGACTTCAACCGGTGCCCTCATTTTCCCTTGTATATGTCATAAAGGTAATTTTACCTATCGAGGTTGAAATTCCCTCACTCAGGGCCTTAATGAAATTACAACTAGAAGAAGTCGAATTGGCCAGGGATCGATATGAGTAGCTTAATCTCATTGACGAGAAAAAGGTAAAACTATCTGTCATGGGTAAATGTACCAAAAGTGTATGATGAGAGCCTATAATAAGAAAGTCCATCCTCATCAATTTTGAGAAAGAGACCTAGTGCTAAAAAAATCCTCTCAACCCATAAAGATGATTGAAAAAAATAGACTACAAACTAAAAAGGCCCATATGTAGTGAAATAAGCCCTTTTTGGCAAAGCTTTGATCCTAATAAGATGGATGGTGGTGACTAGCCTAACCCTATCAACTCTGATCCTGTCAAGAAATACTATGCTTGAGAAGGATTTTGGAATAAAAATCTGAGAGGGCATTCTATAATCCTTAAAAAACCCTTAAATGAAAACCCAAAAAGTTGTTTGAGTAAACAAACCCACTTAAGTTGAAAACCTAAAAATGCAACTTAAGTAACCAAAGCTTACCCTTACCCAAACCTAACCAAACTTAGACTAGCACCAACCTAACTTATCCATTGTACCGTGGCTAAAACATTAAATTATTACTAGATCCATCAGTTAAACCTAGAAAAAAATGTCAATGTCTGCCTAAGCTTAGGGCAACCATTACATCATAAGGTAATTCGAAGGGCTTTCTCAAAGGTCGGCCAATACCAAAAGGATTAATCGATTAAAAAAATTCTTCGCAAAGGCTCAATAGAGGATTCATGTCATTAGCATCAAGAGGCACCAATGGGCTAAAAAATCTATCCTTAACTCTCTTTGTATATCTTAAAATTTTTCATGAGTTATTTTCTCTCCTTTTTGAGTGAAGTCAATTCCTTGTTTTTCTTTTAATTCATTTTGTCCCACTTGCATCTTGTTTACCATTTAGTTGATAATGCTTGATAAATGGACAAAACTGATAACATGATTTCATAGTATTACTTTAAAAAACATGAAAATTTTACAAGAACTTCTTTTCATGTTTAAAGATCAAGAATGAACCTTGGAACCACAGTCAGTCTTACCTTTAAACATTCGCATTCCCAAAAAAATGCTCAAAACATTTTTCCTAAGCAAACCTTAGTTAAAGTTTAAGAGCCAAATATCCATTTCTAACATTTTTCATCAGTGCCCAAATTTTAAATCAGTCAACCTGGACTATATAAAGCAACCCTTCAAGTCAAACCAAAAATGAGCCCATCGAGTTCTTTAGTGACTCTAGTTAACAAAAGAATCCCAAACATAAGTCGATAAAGCTTAAAGACATTTTTTCACAATCATAGGTCACTCATATCCTCTAAAGACAACTTTAACCATTCAAAGCCTCTAAACATCAAGAGCAAGATTGGTAGATCCCAGGATAAGAAACACTTAATGGAACTTTTGGATAGGCAAGTAACTTAAAACACCATAAATGATTATCAAATTAATTTCTAAATCATCACATCATTTAAGCATGCATTTGCATCCTTATGCATCATTCATGAAACAATTAACAATATTTTCAAGTACAGACTTCTGACTCTAAAAGTTCATTCTAGCAAAGGACCTTAGGTGTAAATTCCTACTTTCGAAAAGCCTCAAGGGATCCCAGGTTAAAACTCCTAACCTTATGAGCTCATAAATCAAAAAGCCATCAAAATAAAGTATCTTAACTCAATTATCTCTTCAGTCCACCAAGAGTTGGATGCATATTCCATTAGTTCACAAAGAGTTGGATGCTTATACCCTTAGTCCACAAAAAGATGAGCACTTATCGAGTTTGTCAACAAAGAGCTAGGCACATCTTAAGCCTATCCATAAATAGTTAGGCATCTATTGAGTCTGTCCATAAAAAGCTTTCTTGAGTCTATCCATAAAGAGCAAGGCACTTATTGAGTCAGTCCATAAACAGCTAGATGCCGATCGAGTCTGTCCATAGATAATGGGGCACCAGTTAATTCTATCCATAAAAAGTTGGGCAGTTGTTAAGTTACTCCAAAAAGAGCTGGATGCATATCGAGCCTATCCACAAAGAGCTAGGCACCTGTTGAGTTTGTCCACAAAGAACTAGGCACCTATCAGGTTTGTCCACAAAGAGCTAGGCACCTATCGATTCAAAGTCCATATCAGTTAGCGTTTGTCTGGAGGGTCAAACCTTAAAAAACCTAGAAACCTAATAAAAAGGTTAAACCTTAAAAACTTACTAAAATTTTCTTATCAGTGGGAATTACAGCTAATAGATCGTATCTCTCATGGTGAAACATTATTCAAGTTTCACTTTTTTTATAGGCACTCAGAAGGTGTCATTTTGCCCTAAACAAAATAATATATGTTTGTCTTTACCTTGTTCTGAATACTCAGCAATGGTAAAAAAGGGGTACTTGTAGACACCCAAGACATTATCGGAGACATTTAGAGGAGTTCAGATTAGTTCCCCATCATTTTTGGCTAATATGAAGAGCTTGGAGAATTAAAGGTATGAAAAATTCATATTTTTGCATACATGTATCAATATATAGTTTATATGTATCGATACGGGGACTTCATGTCATCAAAATCCATTATATTGATACACAAGTCAATGTATCAATACATAGGTCAATGATATAGATATAGGTTTATGTCGTAGCTAAAATCACGATTTTTGGTGAAAATGTATTGATACATAAGTGTGTGTATGATACCAAGTTCATTGTATCAATACCAAAATTCAATATATCAATACATTCTATGTTTTTTTGCTCTGATGTATCAATACAAAGCACATTGTATCAATGCACAAGGCAGATTTTGCCTTATTCAAGACATTTTTCACTCTTTATTCTCGTACATTAAAACTCGAATTTAGCCATGATTTTGGCACCAAAAATCATCTAATATCAAACATAGCCCCATTCATATCACATGGAATTTATTTTAGGCCTTGAACATTTGATTAACATATTCATTAAGGTTGGCAAATTAAAATTTTTCCTAATGAAAGGCAAATATGGGATTACTCATTTAATCATCTTACGCATGGCCTTCTTTGTCTATAAGAATGAAGATTAACTAATCAAATATTTTAAGCACATCTCCTACTAGCATGACTTACCAAATGATACATGCTAAATGCCTCATATTCCTTATTTGCTAGGTCCTTTGATGGATAAAATGTGGACATGTTTAATATGATTTTCTTAATCAGCAAAAGAAGAGACATATTATCTCAGCTTTCGAAAACATTCATTCCCTAACAAAAACACTACTTCCAAAGCTTCCCATTTACCTCTCTTAAAACCATAATAAAACCTTCTATTTCTTTCATTTTCACCTTCCAAACTCTCCTCCATCGATACCAAAACCAAAATGCTCATTCTTTTCACTCCTTTCTTACTAATTAATAGTAAAAAGAGGGAAAATGAGCTTAAAGTTGAAGTCATTTTTTGCTTACAAATAAGGCCAAGGTTTATGGTTTATTGGTACATTTTTCTTTACTTCTCTATTTATTTTTTCATCATTTGCATCATTTTAATGAGCCATCCATGTTATTATGACCTTGCTAGGACTCTCATGCATTATTATGGCCTTCTAGGATTTTTGTGACTTTCTTGATGTTTAGATGTTGCTTAGATGACTAAAAATACCAAGTTTTATTTTGCCATCAAAACAGCCTCTCTTATGCATTTTTACCATGTTTAATTCATTTTTACATTCTAATTTTAAGTTTATATGTTCATCCTAGCATGTTTTAAGTATAACCATGCATTTTATTGCATTTTGTTGCATTTTTAGCATGTATGGATTGATTAAACATGGATTTATGGTGTTGTTTTGAATGTTCATTCATGTTTGATGTTTCTATTAAGTTTAGTTTATCATATGTTTGCTGAAATGTCTCTATGATACTTGCAAAATATCTATTTTCAAAAAATCCTCGAGTTAAATCCATGCTAACTTCAATCAATAGAAACTAGTATGGATTTAAGGTTTTCAATCCATTGGCCCTCCAATCTTGCTATAAGTCAAGCTTTTACGTCCGAATTCATGATCAAATGACATAAAACACATTCTGTTTTTTTAGCCCTAAAATGTCATTTGGTTTTACAACTTGTTTGACTTAATGCCTTGCTTTAATCCTCAAGTTGTGACTCGATGGCTTGGGCATTGGGTTATCCAATTGTGTAATCCTCGAGAGATTCAGATGGATGCATGATTCCACTACCACAAACCTTAATTGTTAGACACTCGTATGCCTAATACCTTGGTACATGATTAAAAAACCTCTAAACCCAAGAAACCCCTGTTTTGATACTACCAACACTGCACCTTAAACTAGAAAAAATTTTTGAAACAAAAATATTTTTTTTGGAATTTTGTAATATTTTTCCTTCAAAGAACATCAAATTACCTTTCTAACAATATCTTGTTTGACCCTTGATGTTCCTGGACAAAGGAATTATGATTTTTTGAACCTTTATTATCTAGAACCCTTAGAATCAGCTATTTAAATTCTTTTTAGGCCATTTTACTAGATGATTTTTATGGATTTTAAATATTTTTCATGCAAATGTCAGTAAATTCCCTTTTTGTAAGGGTATTATTTGTAATTTAATGATTCCAAATGAGTTTGGGATAATTTTTCAAAGTTTACTACACTTTTTCCTTTACAAATTTGGATGGTGCTAAATCAAAACCAACTTCAAAAGATTGATTCTGCATAAAAAGTGATTTTTTTTAGGATTTTTGGAATATTTTTATATTCATCCTTATCGATTTACCTTTCAAATAGTATGTTAATTACCACCAAAAACCTTTGGAACAGCGTCAAATAAATTTAAGAAAGTGTACAGCATAATGTTATCCTTAGTTTTAGACTTAAGAAAAATTAAATTAATTTTCCTAAACCATCTTCTTGAGGCATTTGAATGCCTCAAAATGCATCTAATTAATTCCTTGTGGAATCATGTGTCACAAAATGTGTCCCTCAAGGCTTAGATCAAGGTTAAAAAAAATTATTTTTTCTGTTATCTGTATTACTTATTTTTATGTCAAGTTCATATTTTCACTAAAAAATTTCATTTCCTAAAAATTTCTAAAATCTTCACTGTTGGGAGTACTCGAACCCCATTTTTTGAGGGGATACTCCAACCTTACTTTTTAAACTTAAAAAATACAAGTTTTCTCTTCCTTGATTTCTCTAGAATCCTTTTATCAAAACCTTTTTCTATGTCTCATGCAACTATCAAATCCAAATGCATATCAAAATTATCCTTTTGATTATACCTCAATCACCAAGGTCAATTACTAGATACATCCTAACCGTTTTTTTTGTTTGTTGTGTTTGCTTTCATGTTATACTTATTATATTCTTTTTTGTCTTACTAACACGTTTATTTCTTTGATGATTTTGCATCCATGTTTTAAAAATTGAGTTTCTTAAAATCTAAGACAATGTTTCATATATGTATCCCTCCAATGCTCAATATGGAACATCATTTTCAAATCAAGTTTAGAAATGTTTTAAACCTTACATCGCCATACCTCCAGGTTACGTAATGTTATCAAACATTTTTGCAAAAAATGAATTTATTATTTTCAAAATTCATGCATTATAAAGGGATTATCTTTAAATAGTGACATAACAAAACTGAGACTGAGATGTTATGTGACTATGAGGTACTGATTTAGAGCGTCATGGGAGTGCTAATCCTTGCCCACGCATAACTAGCTCTTGGACACTTTAAAAAAAAACTCTGATATACACAATCCATAAAAATCAATATTTCAAGTTTCATAACTCAGAATTATCGATTTTAATAAATGTCCAGTCACGCTTAGCCTAAAATGATCGTTGGCAACTTCAACTCTTTAGGCACTTCATGGTGGTTGTCCAAGACCAATTAGACGAATGATTTGTCCAGCTATCTTCCCCTTATAATCTTATTTCACTATGCCTAATTAAAATCCCAATCAAAGGATATTCCAAAAGGAATTGCCATCACATTTTTCATTTTTAAGTCATGCACAGCATCCAAGTGATCAAACCATGGCGTGTGGTTGATAGTTGGTATATTCGTATTAGGACATGTGTATTGAAGCCATATTTAGTGAGCTTCATAAGAAATTCGAGTCCTTAGGATATAAATACCCCTTTTATCTGGGTCAATTTTCAAGGCATCTACGGCCACTATTCAAGGCATTTGAAGGTGATTTGAGCAATCACAGATCAGTTAGCTACCATTCCCAACTAACTTAGGGTGCTCAGAGAGCCAAAGGTATGAAAAATGTATATTTTTGCATGTATGTATCGATACATAGCTTATATTTATCAATTCGAGGCCTTCATGTACCAAGATTCAAAATTCCCCTATTTATATTAATATAAAAGGGAAATGTGTCAATACATGAGCCAGTATATCCACACATGAGCTAATTGTACTAATACAAGGTTATGTCATAGCTAAAATTTGATTTTTGGCCAAAATATATCAATACACAAGTGATTATATCGATACATCCTTCTATGTATTGATATCATCTACATTGTATCGATATATTTTGGGTTTTCTGCCTAGATGTATTGATACAATATGCA
The DNA here is from genome assembly GCA_038381835.1 of Adansonia madagascariensis. Lineage (NCBI taxonomy): Eukaryota > Viridiplantae > Streptophyta > Magnoliopsida > Malvales > Malvaceae > Adansonia > Adansonia madagascariensis. The sequence continues at coordinate 4,013,443 of JBBYHL010000004.1, forward strand.
ATGTATCGATACGTCCTATGTATTTTGCCAAGTTCATGGCATTTTTCACCTCTTGGCCTTGTCGCATTAAAACACAAATTTGGTCATGACTTTGGCTCCAAATATCACCTAAAATTAGACCTAACTTCCTAAAAACAATATGGACTTCGTTTTTGGGCTTAAACATTGAGTTTTAACATTTTTGAGTGGTCCATTAAGCTTGTCACAAAGGCATTTCATGCTATAATATGGATAGACAAAGGGCAGGCTTGACCTTACTCATTGCAATAGCCCACACATGGTTTGTTTCCGATGCCAAAGATGTACATCAACCAATGAAATGCTAAAAGGTTGCTCCTTGGTATAATGTGTCACCATATTGTCTACCCCAAATATTTTAAATACCTCACCTTTGTTAGGTTTTTGATAGCTAAGATTAAATCCTATATAAGCTTTACAATGTGCTTAGTAATAAAACAAACCTTTACACACATTCAAATTAGCCACCATACTTAGAAAATATTCATTCCCAAAGCTCCTCTATCAGCCCTCCAAAAACCCTCTACAATTATCACATCTCCTTAAAAAACACCTCTATATTGATATAACAACCTTCAAGGTCATTCCTAGCTAACTTTTCTTGCTAAATCATAGCAAAGGAAGGTGAAAAAGTGAGCTAAAACTTTTTCTTCTTAACAAAGTTCTCAAAACTTTTAGGGTATATTCCTTATCCTTTCTTCTTAAATCTACATGTTTTTGCATTCCATCATTTTAGTGAGCATGCTGACCATGACCTTATCTTAGGATCTTCATGCATATTGTGGCCTTGGATGTGGTAGACTTAGGATTTCTCATGGTTTATTAAATCCTCCTTCATGTTTCTCTATTCCTATTTGCTTGGTTTATCTTGAAAATGTGTTTTGATGCTGTCATGAAATTCTAGCAAGTATGTTTATATCACTTCCATGGCATATTCTTGATGTCATCCATTGACTAACATCTCCATGCATTGTCATGCTCATCTCCTCACATGATATCATCATTTTCATGATTAAATGTCATCATTGCTTACTTAAATATGCCTCCCATGTTTATTGTCATGAACATCATATTTAATTCATCACATGCTTGCCAAAATGCTTGTTTGTTACTCATCAAAAATATGTTTTCCTAAAACCCCCAAGTTAAGCCCATGTTAACTTCAAAAAATGAGGATTAACATGGATTTAAGGTTTTCTATTTATTAGTATTCTAATCTTAGGGAAAAATCAAGCTGTCCATGTTTGGATTCAAGGTTTTTTTTTTAGGCTAAATGTTTTGTTTTCAAAAATAAAATATCCCTTTTGATGGCCAAAAGTGGCTTGTGCCTTGATTTTTGTCCAGAGTCCCATGCTAGTGACATGCTTAATTGGTTGTTCCAATGTCTTAAATTAATCAAAGATTATGTGAATGAGCTTGTGAAGCCATTGTCACAGACTACCTGTTGATATGGACATTCAGATGTTAAAAAGCCGAATCTAGCTTTAGGAAGCCCAAAAAATAAAAAAACTCCTATGTTTTGTCCTGACAGCATAGTGATCATGACTTGAAAAATCATTTTCAAACCTTACACAATTTTTCATGAATTTTTTGATTCTTTTCCTAAAAGGGAATCGAATTACCTTTCCAATGGTATCTCGTTCGTCCTTGGATCATTCTAGATGAAGGAGTTAGGATTTTTTGATCTAATGCTGTCTAGAACCCTAAAATCAGCAATTTGTATTTTGTTCAAGTATATTGGCCCACCAAATGATTTTTTTGAATTTTTAGAATATTTTTCATAAAATTTCACAAAATTTCCTTTTGAAAAAGGTATTGTTTTTTATTTAACAATTTTGAATAAGTCGAAAGTGATTTTTCAAAGTTAGCTACACCTTTTTCCTTACATGTGCTATCAGTTGCACCCTTTTTGAATGAGTCCGAAAAGGTACCAATTTTGAGTGTTGCAAGGATGTCCCTACCTCCTTACGTGTAATTCCTGAGAATCAATGCTTTGAGTTTCGCAACTCTGAATATTAATTTCAATAGGCATCTGATCATACCTAGCCCAGATGACTGGTAGTAACTCCAAGTGTTGGCTACTTCATTATGGCCATTGAAGATCGATTATACGAGTGATTCATCCAATGGTCCCTTTCCAAGTTACCAAGGAAGAGTCCTGGTTGAGAGGACACTTTTTTGCCAAGAATTTTATCATTTTCCCACATCACAATATTTTTTTAAGTTGCATGTGTATCTTGATCCGTGATGATCTATTTTTCTAAGGAGGCAAATTGCCGACATAGGAGCATGTTGATATTTTCATATAAATACAAGTGTATTAATATCATTTTAGTGAGTTTCATGAGAAATCCAACTCCTTAAAAGCATGTTGGTATTTTCATATCGAGGCATGTTCATTAAGGTTATTTTAGTGAGTTTCATGGTAAAAATGAGCCTTTAGGGTCATGTTGGTATTTTCATGTCAATACATGTTTATTAGGGTTACTTAGGTAATAGTACGTTAAAAACCAAGTGTTTACTTTTATTAATTACAATACACACATATTTAATAAAATTCGAGGCAATATCCCCTTGTTAAAGCAGTCCATAGATTTCTTCCACTATATGGAAGGTGTTTCATCGATTATTTTAAACAAAAGGCATACCCTCTATAAATAAGTAAATCAAAATTTTTTGAATTTTTTATAAAATAAAACTTGCATATTCCTCTAGGTTTTCTGTAAAGGTATGAAAGTTATTTTAATTTTCAAAATTAATGAAGATACAATTGACTTGTAATTGAAATAAAAACATTAATTGCATATAATTTCAAAATAAAGGAATTATAATTAAGTATTTAAGAATTAAGGTTTAGATTTTCACGTAATTAGCAGGTACTGATATATGAGTGCTATGAGGGTACTTGTCTCTCTCCACATGTAACAGACTCCCAAACTCTTTTGCTTGAATCTCTAGTTTTTAAGCAAATCTTAGAGTTTTTTTTAAGGGTTTTGTAACCCTTAAAAGACAAACTTTGATAAATTACCAATCTCACCTAGCCCACATAAATTGGCAGCAACTTCAATATTATCAACCATTTTGTAATGGTTATTTAGGGAGAAGTCAGATGAGCAATTTGCTCCATCAATTAAGTCTCGTCTCAATATGAGAATAAAATTTATCTGTTTAAGTCTGACATGTTGGATTTACATTTAGTATGTTACCAATTCTTTCTATTGTGACTTCTGTACCAAAATAAAAAAGAAGCACATGCCTTATTTAATATGAAACAAAGCTTTATTTTTTGAAATTTTGATCCTAATTCAATTAAGATTTTCTAGCCGTCCAAATTTAAAGTTTGAATACGCACACACTTTAACCAGAAATCTGACTTTTGATTTTTGAAGTTTTAAACAAGAAAATGGCGTAGCGAAATTGGACATTTTGTGTGGAAGCCGTAGTTGTTCGGTATCGGTCTCTAATTTTGCTTTTTCGGAGTTTTGAGAGTCTTCATCTTTGAAAACACAACAAAAATCAAGAGCAGCAATCACAAAAGAGGATTCCCGCAGACTAAAAACCTCGAGCATGCGTCTTTTTCATACCAAATCTACCTACTTTGACAATTAACTTAAGTGTGGCCCTAGCTTCACCAAGTTAAATGCTAAGTATTTAAATTACAATTACCAATCAATTTTTAAATATGTTATATTTATTGTAATTATGAATATAATAAATATTAATTATTATTAATTATAATAAATATTAATTATAAAGATTAACAATATAAAAAATTAAAATCATAAAATAATAGTAACAATATAAAAAATTAAAATCATAAAATAATAGTTGTAACGGCTCTATTTAAATCTATAATTGGTGTTGTACGATTTACCTTCCTTCTACGAGAAGAGAAAACTACAGTTAAGATTAATCAATATCAGGATTACACATGGTTAGGATCGGTCCTGCCTATTGAGTTTTATAATTGCCTAAAGAAAGATACTTTCCAGGATTAAAAGAAAATCTACACCCGAAATCATAGCAAACTCCAATTATTAAAAAAAAATTATACCAATTCAAATGTTATAAATTTAAACTTTTACTATTAAAAAGATATAGTTTCTTGTAAAAAGGGTAACTACTTGGGAAATATTATTTAAAGGTGGGTGAAACTAAAAGAAAATGATGATTCTTTGTAGATTATCAAGGCAAATAATGTTGAGTGACCCTCCACCCTAGACCCCATCATGTGAAAGCTTTCGGTGCTATTGTAATGATGTCTTAGCGTCAAGCGCATGCTTGCATTTTACAACTATTTATATATAATTTTATCCTTATAAATTTCATTTACTACTATTTTCCAACTGTATGCCCGATAATATAAAGGAGTCAATAATTTATAACTTATTGATGCCAGTATTTATTTGTCGTTTTAATTTTTGTTGCAATTGAGTATGTAGTTCAAATTGGTAATTACATTTATTTCGAATTAAATTCAAGTAATTAAGACATTTGGTTAAAATTTGGTGCATAACTTTTTTTTGTCTTTTACTCAAAAGATTTGGATTCAAATCTTTCCTTTCAACAATAAAAATTTATTTGAGTTTGAAATTTTCTTTTCTAACAATAAAAGATAATAGTTGCATCATCCAATTCTTGAACTTATAATAAGATTATATATCTCTTTTATAAATGAGATTACTGCCTAATTATAGAGGCTTTTATAAATTAAATTTGATTAAGTTAAACTTGAATAATAAAAAAAAATTTGCTTACCTAGAACTTGTTCATTACACTCAAGAATCATTTCACTGCTCACAAATATCTTAAAATATTAAAAAATTATTTTGAGTAATATTTATATATTTTATAATTAAACTTAAATAAATTATTTATTAAGTAGATAATAATCTGGATCATGTTGATCCAGCTAGAATCATAAAAATTTTATTTCAAACTTGACCGCAAACATGCCTCTCCTCCTACCATACCAACTTTATGTATCATTATCCTTGTCTAGATCTCCAAGTCAATCTCAAAATTAAATAAAAATAATACATCTTTATCATGTAAATAATATCAGTAATTATATAGATTAATCTATTCTCATCCTTATCTTTTATATTAGATAAAAAATTTAACCTAGTAAATAATATTTATAAATAATTATTGTAGATAATTCTAGTATGTATGATGTCCTAATTATACCCATAAACAAACTTAGTCAATAAGAATAAATGCATCTCGCCTTTCTCAATTCTTTTATAGTATCAGAGCCTTTATAGCTCTAATGAGTCTTGATCCTACTCTTTCACTTTTGTTTCCTTCAATGTCTGTTGACACATCCTCTAGTATTCACCCAATTATGATATCATAGGAAATCCTCTATGGATTCTGTCATCTTTATTAATGCGGTTGCCTAACTGCCATTAACATTTACATCTTTCAATTTTCCCTCTTAGCATGCTCAAATCAATGTGCTGTTGATCAGCCTTGATTTAATGGGTTATGCAAAAGGCTCAAACCAATTTCCATTAAAAATAATTCCAACAAATGGATAGAAAATTGTTAATCTACACTTTTCTCGTTGGCTTTATCAAGATAAGTTTATTCTCCATGCAATTTCAATTTGCAAATCAGATTACGTACTACCTTTTATAGCCTAATCAAAGACTTCTCAAGAGGCATGGTAGAAACTTATTTGTCTATGGCAATAGAACTCGTTCCAGAGTGATAAATCATAAAAACAAATTAATGCATACCAAGTGTAAAGCCAAGCAGTTGGTGAATACTTACAACTTCTAAAAATACAGCTGATGAACTTGCTTTTGCTGGTCTAGCTATAGAGGAGGTTGATTCTCATTCTTCATGCTCTTAATGGAATGGGCAATGAATTTAAAGAGATCGATGTAGCAATTAGAGCTCATGAGAGTTCCATTACATTTGAGGAACTCCAGGATATTTACAATATATGAGCTCCTTCTCAAAGCAATAAGCCAATGAAAAAGATACTATCCTTGGTATAGCTAACTTTATAAAGAGATCGAGCAATCCTTTAACCACCTGTAAACTCCAAAGTAGATTTTGATCTACCAGGGCTAGTAACTAAGCTCAACCAACCATTCAACAATCTAGCAATTCTTTCACAACTTTACCAAGTCAAGATGTTCCTCCTATTTGTCAAATTTATGACAAGGTAGGCCGTAATGCCAAACAATGCTTTAAAGGAAAGCAATGTTTCATCTCTACTTCAGCAATTAATCTTACCATTTTATCCACTACTGTCGCAAATCTTGTGACTATATCTCATGCTTTTGAGAAAAATTGGATAATGGATTCTAAAGCCATACACTATGTCACCTTAAAACTCAATGATCTCTCCTTATGCATCAAGTATGATGGTTGTACTACGATTTTTGTAAGTAATAGGTAGGTTTGGCTATCACAGACATTGGTTCTACTTCTTTAAAAACAAATCTCAATTCCTTTAAATCATTTGATATATTATATGTTCTTTCAATTTGAAAAAAATTAATCTCAGGTGCTAAATTTTGTAAAACTAACTATATTTTGTCGAATTTTTTAATCAAATTTCTTTGTAAGGATCTAAACACAAGGGTGGTTCTTTTGAGCTGCCCGAAAGGATGACGCCTATGAGTTCCCTAAGAAAGGACAAGTCTTAAGCCGAACACTGACAGCTTTTACAAGCATCAAGTTTGATGCCTCAACTTGGCGTCAATGACTTAGACATCTTCCTCTCAAAATTTTTTAGTTTATGATTCAACATAACATTTGGCCTCTAATGTAAAATTTTCTTATGATTCATGTTATTACAATAAGAGCTATAAGCTTCTTCTTTTTTCCATTCTACATTAAAAAGCACTAGGCCTATGAAATTATTATATTCATATCTTTAGGATCTTTAACTTATTTGCTCTATTAATGGTTTTCAATACCGCATTATCTTTATTGATCATTTTACCAAATATGTTTAGTTTTATCCCTTGAAAAGAAATCTGATGGTTTCTTTATATATCTGAAATTTAAGGTAGTTATTAAAAAATATTTTAACTTACCTATCATTTCTATTTACAGTAATTGTCGAGGAGACTGCAAAAAGTTGGATCATATTTTTGCCATGAATGGTATAACTCATTTTCAACTCCAATGGTTTTGCCAAGCTACGTCATCGTCACATTGTTGAAACTGGCCTTACCTTAATACATCCAGCTTCACTTCTTGCATCATAGTAACATATTTGATGAGCTGAAAGCTGACTACCTTACTTGATATAAAAACCTTATCTAAAACATTATTTGGTGGGAAACCAAATTACTCAAAACTCGTAGTATTTGGTTGCCTTTGTTACCTTTCGTTAAGCTATACAACTCTAACAAACTACAACCTAAGTCTAGACCATACACATTTTTTGGATACTATTGTTTTCAAAGTGCTTTTAAATGTTATAATATCTTTATTGGTAAGATTTTTTGTATCGAGGCATGTTCAATTTATTGAATTTGAATTTCAATGAGCTACAACACTTACAACCTTATCCACTTTATATTTTACTGGTAATAAAACTTCTATTAACCCCATATCTCAAGGCCCATTATTTTAAACTATAATTCTTATGCGTAATACTTCCATTTCATTTCCTCAAACTAATCTTGAGTTGTAGGCATCTTCTCCACAATCACGGTGAGTTTGTCTTCTTTAAACTCCTCACAAGCTAATGTTAATTCTGCCTCACAATAGGATGACCATCTAGATTTGGACTATGCATTACATATGTCTTCTTCTCTCCCAACTTTCATTATAATATACCATCTAATTCCATTGAGCACATCACTCAACCTATGAGACCACATAAAATGATAACTCAATCTCAAAACAATATTTTCAAACCAAAAAAAATCCTTATTGCAAATAAACAACCTATAGTCAAACTACTTAAACCTTCTTATGTTTCACAGGCTATCAAAGATTCCAATTAGCGATTAGCAATGTAAAAAAGTTTAATGCTTTCATCCACAATGGAACCTAGGTTCTAGTTTCACTAAGTTCAATTCATAATCAAGTTGGATGCAAATGGGTTTTTCAAATGAAAAGAAAACCAAATGGTACAATCAATAAATATAAGGCCAAATTAATGGCTAAAGGATTTCATCAATGTCCTAGTATGGATTACACAAAAACCGTTAGCCCTGTTATTAAACCAAATACCATCCAAGTTTTTTTATGTCTAAGTTTATCAAAAAAATTGGCAAATTTAACAGTTAGATGTTAAATGTTTTTATGCATGGTTCTTTATCTGAAGATTTTTATGTGGCACGACCTATTGGATTTACAAATTCAAACAACCCTAACTATGTTTGTAAATTGAAAAAGTCATTTATGGGTTTAAATAGGCATCTCCAACTTGGTACAAAAAGTTAAGCTTCTTTTTGTTAGCCAATAGTTTCACTAATTTAGTTTCTAATGCATTTTGTATATTTTGATAAGGGAATTCTTATCTATTTTTTTATCTATGTGGATGACTTATTGATCACAAGAAACAATGACACCTTTTAGCAAAGTTTATTACAAAATTAGCTGAAAGATTTTCTCTCAAGATCTTAAAGTACTGCATTGTTTTTCAGGTATTAAAGTCATTTTTACAAAAAAAAAGTATGATATTATCCCAAAATAAATATATAAAGGATTTTCTACAGAAAATTAAGATGATAAATTCAAAAACAATCTATATTTCATTATCTCCATTAGTCTTTCCTAGTCTTCATGATGGCTTTTCATAAATAAATGCAAAGATTATAGAAGTATTATGGGGTGCTTTTTAATATTTACCTCTTAAAAGGCTGACTATAGCATATTCAGTCAACATATTATCACAATTTATGCATTCACCTACTGCTCAACACTTGAGTTCTTTGAAATGAGTTTTGTGGTATTTGAAAGCAATAATTTATCATGGGTTGTTTTTCAATCGAAACTTCTTTCTATAGCTATATGCTTACATAGATGCTGATTGGTAGGAAATATTGATGATAAATCTTCCACCTCTACCTATGAAGTGTACATTGAAGGAAATATGATCATGTGGTCTTCAACGAAAACAATTGATAGTAGCATGCTTCTCCATTGAAGTAGAACATAAAGTCATTGCAAACACAAAAGTTGGATTTATTTGGATTCGTAATCTCCTATCTGAGTTCCACAAACTAAACCAGCCTTGATTTTTTGTGATAACATGAGAGCAACTTATCTTTGTTCAAAGCTTGTTTTTCACTTTTGCATGAAACATATTGCATTAGATTATCATTTTGTTTAAGAACAAGTTGCAGTTGGTTGCCTTCAAGTCTCTCACGTCAATTGAAAAGGTCAACTTGCTAATGCCTTAACTAAAGCATTATCTAAACATTGCTTGCTTTGTCTTTAGTCCAAGATTAGGGTTTTTGATAGGCCCTCATCTTGCGAAGGTGTGTAAAAACTATTTTTACTTAAAACGTATCATTAGATCATCCATTCCTGTCCTTATCTAAATCTCCAAGTCAATCCTAAGTTTTCATATCAAATAAAAAGTAATACATTTTTATCTTGTAAATAATATCAGTAGTTTTTTAAGATGGTAAATTAATCTATCCTCATCCTTATCTTCTATATATAGGAACAATTTGACCTTGTAAAAAATATATATAGATAATCAATGTAGCTAATTCTTATATCTATAACTTCCCAATTGTACCTATAAATACACTTAGTCAATGGGACCAAATGTATCTTGCCTTTCTCAATTCTTTCACTTTAAAAATTTACACTCTACTAATACATTGCTTCATGTTTATTTTAATTTTTAAAATGTTTATTATAATAATTCAATTGATATGTGAAAACATTATAAATCTGTTTAAAGTCAAGTGCTATGTGTAGGATAAATTTTCAAAAATTATTGCATGAAAAGAAAGAAATATTAGTACTATTAGAATTAGATACTTAAATATATAAAATAATTTTTAAATAATATATAAAAAATAAATTTTTACGTTTCTTTTATAAACCAAAGTTTTTTTTTCATTTTAACTCTTTTCTTGTCTCTCTAAGCATCTTCTCTCTTTCTCTCTCTTTTTCTCTTTTTATTCAAATGTCCAAACCAAAAGAGTCAAATACCCAGTTTTAGGCCAATTGTCGTTGCATCCGCCATCGATCACTTGTATAGAAATGGTCGAAAATACATCCAAAAACTCATTCTAATCTCCTCTTTCTTACTTCCAACTCCATTTTTCCTAGTGCTACGTTTGGATAGATGATAATAATAATAATAATAATAATAATAAAGGAAAGGAAAAGAAAAGAAGGTTAAGAAAAGTAAAAGAAATATATATCTTATTCAAATAACTTTCCTTTTTCCATCAGTTTACTCTACATTAAGGCTTATAAAAAATGAACATTTTAAGGGAAAGCAAGGGACACTCAACTCCCCTCACTTCCACTTAAAAAAATTTTATCCAAACAAGGAAAATGAATCCTTTTTCTTTTGTTTTACTTTACTTTACTTTCCCTTACCCCAAACCAAATATACATAAAAATACAAAGAAAAACCTTTTTCTATGAAAAACCTTGAAGCAAAGATCTCCCATTTCACCGTCCTTTGCCAATCCAAAGGCCTCTAACTTGTAATATATTTTTCCCCTTTGTATTCTCTACCTAGCTACTCTTTCATTTTTAGCCCTATAACTCCCTAAAAATGGCCTTTTCCCATAATCCATTACAAAAATTTGTCTCCCATTTTGCAATATTTAGTATTTTTTTTTATATATTTATTGGTCTTGGTATCTAGTAATCGATTGCCATAGCTAGAAATGGGTGTTTGGGGTTTGGAATTTGAGAAAATCAAAAGGTATTTTTGTCTTTTTATTCATCGATGATATTACGGGTTACTATCGAATAGCCATTATGAGATGTTACCACCAAATGGCTATTGGGTAGATTTGCTGAATACAGTATGAATGGATATTCCTTGCAACACCAATTCTTTGAACCAAATGCATGAATATAGTTTAGGATTTGAATAGAGACTTAATCGGTTGGCTATAACAACCAAACAAACACGCTAATATTCTACTTAGGAACATGTTTTTCTAAAGCACCATAAAGGCTTCCTTTGAATTCAAACGGCGCCCGAGATATTATTAGGGCAATTTATTATCTCAATCACATCATTTTATGTGTATTGTAGTACCTGAATCGTGTCCTTTATGTGCATTGTTTTACCTTCTTTTTCCGTTGGAGCTTAAAGTTCTAGTTTAAAAAAAAAAAGAAACACTTTAAGGAGATGACCTCTGTTTTAACCACTCCACAATTTTTTATTATTATATAATGAATATGTAATAAATTTTATTATTATATAATAAATTAATAAATATATAATTTTATTATATTACAATAATTTGATAAACACATAGATTTTATTATTATATAATTAATATAAATTAATTAAAAACAAATAGTTACATGAATAATAAAAAATAAAAAAATATTAGTTGATATATTCTTATATTTTTATTGATTTTCAATTATCAATTAATAAGATGTAAATATAATTTTTAATTATTCATTAATTTTATAAATATCAAATAATTTAAAATTTTTTATATATAAATATTTTAATCTAATATCTCTAATAATATTTTTATTTTTTATAATTTACTTTATTATCATCGTTATTTTTATATTCAAACATATAAAATAATAAAATTTAATTTTATTATTATAATAAATAATCTTATCAAAATTATTATTTTAAATCTCACTAAAAACAATTTTGTTGCTATACAAATTAGCTCTAAATGAGACAAGTTTGAACACCAGCGTTGGTCAAAGTTCAAAGAACGCAGCCTTGACAAGAAATTGTGTATGCGACGAGTGGCAGCAATTTCCAACGAGCTATTTTCGTGTTTCTTTCATGTTCAATAAAATCAACAACCCCCAATTTTGAATCAAAGACTAAGGAAAGATTGAGTAGTCTTCACGTACTTATGTTATATTTTTATTTTTAATTATAATATTATTTTAAAGTATTATATATTTATATAAATTTTAATATTATAATTTTATATAAATTTTGATATACTAATAATTCATATTCTATTCGTAATATATTTTTATATTATATTTATATCATATAATTATGTCATGTTCATCAAATATAAAATTAAGTTGCACATTCTTTGTACATATAATCTATATTTATAACTTATTTATTTATAATATATATAAATATGAAGGTGAATATTCCATATGAAAATAACTATTATTGTTTACTATGTTTTTAAATAGTCATTGTAAATATTTATTATTTATAAGATTTATCTAATTTATAATTAAAATTTTAATTTTTTGAAATACATTTTATCAATAAAAGTTATCTAATTTCCGAATATGATTTTAATTTACATTACATTTTTTTTAAAACTCTAAAATAAAAATGAGTTAAAATTTGTATTAAATTTTTTTATCTTCATTGTGTTAATTTTATATTAAAACTATTAATATAAAATTTTATATTAATTTAATATAATATTTACTTTTTGATTAATAGTTTTTACTAACTTTACTTATTATAAAATATACTAAATTGTATACTAAAAATAAATAAAATAATAAATATTTACGCAATAAATACTAGTTAATTCAACGAAATCATGTTCCAATAATGCATTAATTTTTAAATTTAACATTTTTTAGTAAAAAAAAAAATAAAAAGAGAAAAAGACAAGAAATCAAAAGTGGAGCGAATAGATCTCAAACCTTTTTCCCAATAAAATTAAAAGTAAAACGAGCAAATTTTCCACAAATATAACATTAAAAATAAATATTAAGTTTTTTTAAAAAAATATATGCATCAAATACCGGCTTCCACAAATCAAAGGTCCACGGATCTCCTCACCATAGAAATGTTGCAATCAAGAGCGACCAACCGAACCCTCTGGTCGGCCCCCTACCCTCCTATTCCCATCCTCATTCTACGCATTTATTTCCCCTCCATCTAATCTCTACCGTTCATTCCATCTCGTGATCGGTAACATGAATTTTTTGACATTCATCCGACGGTTTATATTTTTAATCTCAAAATCTGAACTACACGCGCGTAAAGATGCCCTCCTAATTTTAAAACCTCACTCCCCTTTGACCAACGACTCGAAAAAGCGAAAAGAGAAAAAAAAGAAAAAGAATATTTTTAAAAAAGTAATTAATGACGTCAGCTACCTTTGACTATTTCTCTCTCTTCTTTATACCCGCAATTCACTCATGCTCTCCCATCTCCCACTTCATTTTTTTTTTTTTTAATTTTCTTTCACTTTCTCGCTGAATTGTCCAGTTTTCTCTCACTTTCTGGCTGTCCGAACGAGAAAAAAAAAACAATGAAAAGAGATGATTTGTACATTACGGTTCCGAGTTTTTTTCGGTGTCCGATATCATTGGACGTGATGAAATCTCCAGTGAGCTTGTGCACGGGCGTAACGTACGACCGAGCCAGCATTCAGCGGTGGCTCGAAAGCGGCAACAACACATGTCCGGCCACGATGCAAGTTCTTCAAAGCAAAGAATTCGTTCCGAACCGGAATTTAGAACGGCTCATTCAGATCTGGTTTGACTCAGTCGCTCGCTGTCAAGTCGACGCCGAATCGGCGGCCAGCTCCGGCGTTGTTGTTCCTTCACAAGATCAGGTCAAAGACTTGGTCAAACAGCTTGATGACAATTGCTTTTCATCGTTAACGAATATCGTTTGTTTCGGGAGAGAATCTGAGGAGAACCGCGAATTCCTCGCAAGAATGGACGGGTTTTTGAACGAGCTGTTCGATTTGATGAGGAATGCGGAATCGGACATCAAACTAATCGAACAAGTTGTTACGATTTTGAATTTGATGCAAAGTAAAATTTCGGACAAGAAGCCGTTGTTGGAATCAAATTGCTTGTCGACGATTCTTCACGTTCTACAAAGAGGAAGTTTGGATTCGCAAATCCAATCCGTTCGATTATTGGAGTCCGTTGCGGTGGATGGAGAATCCAAGTTCAAAATAGCCGAAAAAGAGGAATTATTACTCGAATTGGTGAAATCGTTAAGTAAAGAGAAGGATCAAAGATTGATCGAAGCGAGCTTATCTTGTTTGAGTGCAATCACAATGCCCAAAAGAGTGAAAACGAAACTAATCCAATCTGGAACAATCCCAGCATTGAAGAACCTCTTATCCGAACCAAACACGAGCGTCTCGATTATCGAAAAGTCACTAAAGCTGCTGGAAACGTTCTCGTCTTGCAAAGAAGGGCGGGTGGAGATACGGCATGATTCAGTACTGTTACAAGCGATCGTGCAGAAAGTGTTGAAAGTGCCAAGCAAAGCAACGGAGCATGCGGTGACGATACTTTGGGGGGTTTGTTATTTGTTTGAAGACGAGAAAGCGCAAGAAGCGGTGGTTAGTAGTAGCAATGGGATGAACAAGTTTCTGTTGCTGATGCAAAGCGATTGTTCATCGGCGGTAAAGCAAATGTCGGCGGATTTGCTCAAGATATTTCGGGTTAATTCAAAGTCTTGTTTATCAAGTTATGATACTAAGACAACCCATATTATGCCCTGTTGACGAATTTTGCTTCTGCTATCACTTTTTAAGAAAAAAAAAGTATGTAAATCAAAAGAAAATTTTTTAGTGGAATATTAAAGGAGAAATTCATTTGATTTTAGTCATGGTTCTTCCAATTTCCTTTTAATGTTTTGATGGGTAATTGATTGAAGCTAAGGATATTGACATTAAACGAACGAATCAATTTGGGGTTGCATAATAATGTTTTGGGACATACTGTTTGTTTATTTGCTTGTGTGTTTTGAGTTTTGATTTTGAACTGGGAAAAGGACGGAGACGGTGGTTAAGTCAGTGAACTCATAAATAGCTGTAATTGTAGCTACGCAGGCGCAGCTTCGAGTTATGGTCAAATGAATGGACTGCAGATGAAAGTAACGAATAATGATCCACACTGCTGGGCACTTGTCTTATCTGTAACAGTGGGTAATTGTTCGCTGACAAAAGAGTTTGGTGACAAAGATGAAATTAATTTGACTCGATTGAAAATAGCATGGACCCTGAAATATGGACTACAGGAAGAGTTCCAGTATTCGACGAGATTATAATTAGTAGTATTAGATTAAGTTAATTTGGAATTGATTTAATTTGAATTTGGTTAATTTGAAATTATTTTAAGTTTGAATTAATTAAATTTAATATTTAAATTTATCGAGTTTGCATTAATCAGGTTCAATAATTAATTTTATTCTTATTTGGGTTATTTTCAGATTTTGATTGATCGGTTTCAAGTTATTGATATTTTTTAGTCAAATAGGGTTGGTTGGTTTAATCAAGTTTAGATTCAAGTAGATTAATTGAGTTTTTCGAGTTTTGATCAGAATTGACAAGTCGAACGATAAGATAAATTAAAATTAAAATTTTTATATAATGATAATTTTAATTTTTTTATATTTATGGAATTAAAAAATAATTAAAAATTACAGAATTAATTTTTATCAAATAATATTTTTAGTTAATAAATAATTAAAAGTTATTTATAATTTTTGTTTTCAAAGAATCATTTTTAATAAAAAATTTAAAGATATATTTACAAATCTTGAAATAAAATAACCAATATTATTTTATTATTTTTATAGTTATATATTTAATTAATTATTTAATTATAAAGATGTTTGTTTTCTTCATGTACTAGTAACTTATTTGATTGTAGATTTATTATTTATTAATTATTTTATTAGATAATTATAAAAAGAATTTGTTAACTAATTATAATATATTTATTTGGTAAGAATAATTAAAGCAATAGAAAAACAGAATTAAAGGTAACAAATGGTAGGGATATTTCGTTCTTCCATTGTAATTCTACGAGCAGGAAAACGAGGAATAAAAAACTACACCGATTGAATCATTGGTTTTTGGTTTAATCGGTTTAACCACTTTTTGATACTCAATAATTTAAAAAATAAAGATATTTAAAAAATTTAAAAAAAATCAGAAAAAATTTAAAATAAAATATAAAAAATACAAAATAAAAATAAATTGTAAAAATTGTAAAGGAAAATAAAAAAATTCTAAAAACAAAAAATAAAAAATCCTATTCTTTAGTTTTTTCAATTCCTAATTTTTATCGAAAATTTTTATCGGTTCTAATGATTCAATAAAAATTTAATTTTTTAATATAATATTGACTTGTCGAATTAGCTAACTTTCGATTGAACTGTTTAAACCGATTGATCCTATCTGATTTTTTCATCCATGTAGAAAAAGGTGGGAGGATGGTTAAAAGGGAAAAGAAGGGTGCAGCGGGAAGAAAATATTTCCAGTAGATCTAGGGAACGTTTTGTGCTTTCCCATATCTATATTTCAATGGAATGTGATTGTTAGGACGTGATGGCGGAGAAAGTATTATTCTAATATTTGAAATATATGAGAAAACGTTGATTAGAATCTTGAGAAATTTATTTTAATTTGTTTTATTTATTAAATACTTTTATTACAAATGTGATAGTAATTTTTGAAACTATCTTTATCAAATAAAATATAAATTTTATTATTTTTAACATTTTTAAAAATATTTGTTATTAACAAATATGTTTTTTAATCAGTGTATTTTTAAATAATAATTTATTTATTTCAAATAAAAATATAGTATATTTTATCTCAAATTTAATATATGATTAAATTAAAAATAAATTTAAAATATTTAAATGTATTTGAACTAGAATCTATACCATCTATGCCTCTATACCATATATATATAAAAAGAACCCTAAAGGATTCTTGCTTGCCAAGTGGACTTCTTTGATCACTATTAGATTTGCTCCAGGGTCGGGCTACCCACCAAGCCCAAAGGTCTTCTCAATATTTGGAAGAGTTTATATAAAAATATTATGCTTAAAAAATAAGACTGGGCAAAAAAAAATAGGTTCGATTAAAAAATGTACCGAGCTTGGGCTGCAACTTTCAAAACACAAGCCTGGCCCAACCTTACCCATTTTACTATTACATTATATATTTATTTTATATTTTATGTATTAAGTAATTTTTGCCATACACACAATACATATATATAATATTATAGTCTAAACTTTAAAAACTAAGTTAAATTATTTATATTTATAAACTTAATAAAAGAAAATTATTAAATTAATAAAAATTAAATTTTAAAAAATATATTTTTTAAAAAAATTACAAAAAATATAATATGAGCAGAGCTAAATGGGCTTGGACTATCCACTTACAAATATTGGTAAGTTTGGGCAAAATTTGAGACCAATGTTTAAATTTGAGTTAGGTTTGGGCAAGCATATTTAATATTAATACCATGCTCAAGTCCAGCTCAAATCCAGCTTGACCTAGCCTATAAGTAGGTCTACTTGCCATGTGGCTGGCTTTATTTTATTTTTATTTTTTTCTATTTTTTGTTTTCATTTTTATTTTTATTTTTTAAAATTTGTTATTATTTTAAAGGGAGTAGTTCTTATTTAAATTCACGGATTGATTTAGTATTTATATCCAACTAGCTTGAGAAAAATAAAAAAATTATTATATTAATTATATTTAGATTTCACAATAACTCTTAAGTCAATTTAGAATTTATAATTGACCCGCTCGAACAAATTAAAAAAAATTATTTTACTAAATATTTTTAGTTTTTTTTAGAATTAAGTGTTTTACTATTATTTTATTTTGAATGATATATTTAAAGGAATTATTCTGTATATGATTTATGAGTTAATTTAGGAAACGTACTTTACAAGTATAGAAAAAAGTATAAACAATTATTTTATTTATTGATATTTTTATTTTATTTTTAAATAATGTATTTAAATCAATGGATCAACAAGTTGACTCATGAGTCGAACCTATACTCAAGCCTTTTGGGAAAGGGTTAAAAAATTACTTTTATTAATTATTTTATTTTATTTGTAAATAATGTATTTAAAAAGATTATTTCGTACATTGACTCGTGGATCAATTTAAAATGCATACCCAACTCGTTTGAGAAAATTATTTTATTAATTATTTTTACTTAAATTTTAAATAATTTATCAAAAGGGATTGGTTCCCAAATTAATTTGCAGGTCCGTATAGGATTTATACTCAATCCACTCGAAGAAAAAATATAAAAATAAATTTATTTTATTAATTTTTTATTTAATTTTTAAATGAAGTATTTAAAGTAATTATTTTACAAATTAACTTACAAAATGATTTGAAAACCGTACTAAATGCTAAATATAAAATTTAAATACATAATGATTATTTAACAAAATTTAATTTAAAATTAATTTTTTATTAATAACTAACTAAAATTTAGAAAATAAAAAATAAAAAAAATCCCCTTAGCAAAAAATGGGGACTAATTCTAGTGTAATTTAATTTTGATAGTAATTTAAATAATTTTAAAATTAATTAAATCTTTTTGATTTTGTAATTAGTAAAAGTATTGATAGAAAAAAATTAGCTCAAAATTTTTAAATATGAAAAAAGATAATTTTGTTTTAAAACCATTTTTAACTTCCGAACTATACTAAAATATTACTTTTCTACTTCTTTTCATGAAAAATTATATTCTCATGATTACATGAAAAAGTTACATTCCTAAAAATGTAAACACTTTATAACATATTAAATAAAAAATTTAATTGGTAAAAATTTAATTCTCAAAAAAAAAAAAACTTTCCATTGAACCAAACACTCTCGTATGGTCCAATAATATATATATATATATATATATATATATATATATATTGCTCTAATAGCTTGAAGAAAACCTCAAAAGCACTGTTGCTACGTTTGCTTCGTTAATATGTAATAGATAGTAAATGAAATGGTTGTTTTTGGAAATAGAATAAAAATATATATTTATGTATTGCACAGCTGGATTCGTTAAATGAAATAGAATTATTATTACTAGTTTGTGCATTTAAATTTTATTTACATGTTTAATGCGCATGTAAATTTTATTTATTTACTTATGTGGCATATGTTTTAATTTTATACTCATATGTTATAATTTTATTTTTATATTATTAGTTTATTGTATAAATATTTATATATATATAAAGTAGATAAAATTATGGATTTATTGCATGAAAAAATATTTTATATTTTGAGTAATAAATAAAATAAATTTTAGAATTTATATTAATAAAACTTATTCATTATTTCAAAATTTATTCATAACTACCATTCATCACTTGGGTTTCAGAATGTTGGTATGATTTATGGATTGCATGAAAATATTTTATATTTTGAGTAATAATTGAAATAAATTTTAGAATTTATAATGATAAAAATTATTCATTATTTCAAAATTTATTCATAACTATTTTATAGATTTTATATTTTAGTAAAGCTACCATTCAAAATTTTTATTGACTTAATAATAAACATTTATTTTCAAATAATTAATTATAGTGGAAAGTTTATTTTATTCAAATACTAATAGTTCAAGCTCATGCAATACACGATTAATATTTTAATATATATAAAATTATTTTTTAATTTATAAAACATTTTATATATTAGAAGATAGGAATGGTTAAATAAATTTAAATTATTAAAAAATATTTTGTTATAATGAAATAAAGCCTTGCAAAATGACCCTAATAACTAATTTAATTTGATTGAAAATACAAAATATAATTAACTAAGTCTTTTAAATGAGCAGCCAAATTAATTTTTTTTAAAGAAGAATAATTTTTGAAATTAAAATATATTTATGTAAAATTAAACTTTTAATAGAGCAAAATAAATAAAAGTTTTAATGAGATATAAAGATGAAAGGAATGTAATTTGAGAGAAAAAAGAAGAGAAACAGAAAAAATAAAAAGATAAAAATGGTTAACAGTAAAAGTGATTAAAGGAGATAAAAATGATGATGATGGTTGTAAAATAGACTTGTTAATTAGGGATGATAGACAAATACACTTATAGAGAAAATAAGATAAGAACATTATTAATTGGTTAATACATAAAAATAATAAATAAAATTATTAATTAATATTATGAAAAATTTCTTGAGAAATGAAATTAGAAAAAGAGTTAAAACAATATTCTTTATAATGTATTGGTAAAATTAATATATGAATATATTATATTAAAATTAAATTCAATGAATTACAAAAAAAAAAAAAAAATTGTTAATAACTTTTATAATTATATTTTTAGTAATTTAACTATTCAAATTTTATTAAAAAGAGTTAAAATAAAATTCAAAAAAATTAATAAAATTAATATATGATATTAAATTTACAGATGAACATAAAGTTTGGACTCAATGAATCTAATTATCAGAACAATATATTATATTAAAATTAAATTCAATGAATAGAAAATATTAATTGGTTATAATTTTTATAATTATAATTTTATTAATTTAGCCATTTAAATTATATTAAAAAGAGTTAAAACAAAATTTAGAAAACAATTAATAAAATTAATATATGATATTAAATTCAATGAATAAACATAAAACTTGGACTCAATGAATCTAACTATATCTATTAATTAACAATATGAAAAAGTCCTTGAGAAATGTAATGCATGAAAAATAATAAATAAAATTCTTAGTTAATATTATGAAAAAAATTCCTTGAAAATCAAAATTCAAAAAAGAGTTAAAACACAATTCTTTGTAATTCATTGGTCAAATTAGTATATTATATTCATATTGATATTAAATTCAATGTATGAGAAAATATTAATTGATAATAATTTTTATAATTATATTTTTAGTAATTCAACAATTCAAATTCTATTAAAAATTAAAACAAAATTCAAAAAACAATTAATAAAATTAATGTATGATATTAAATTCAATGAATGAATACAAAATTTGGATACAATGAATCTAACTATTTTACTAATTGATGCTATGAAAAACTCCTTTAGAAATTTAATGCATAAAAATAATTAATAAAATTATTAATTCATAATATGAAAAAAATTTCTTGTGAAACAAAATTCAAACAAGAGTTAAAACAAAATTCTTTGTAATTAAAATTAAATTCCATGAAAGAGAAATTATTAATTGGTAATAATTTTTATAATTATATTTTTAGTAATTTAACCATTCAAATTCTATTAAAAAGAGTAGAAGTAAAATTCAAAAAAATTAATAAAATTAATATATTATGTTAAATTTAATGAATAAATACAAGGTTAAGACTCAATGAATCTATATATCTATTAATTAATTTGTGAAAAATTCCTTCAGGAATGAAATTCTAAGTGGAGTTAGAACAAAATTCTCAGTAATTTATTTGAAAATAAATAAATTATTAATTAATATTATGGAAAAATCTCTTTGGTTTCAAAACACTCTTTGAGAAAAAAACCCATAACAAACATTAGCATTTATTCAAAAAACTGTATTTTATAGATATATATATATATATATAATAATTATTTTAAGTATTTTAAGAGATGTTTATTTTTTATTAAAAATAAAGAATTTATTATCTATTTCATTAATTAGAGCAAATATTTATTAGAGGAAAGAATTTTCTTAAAAAAAATATAAATACGTGAATATATATAATATAATATTTCTAACTACAATTGATGCTTTAATAACCATATATAAACAAGAAATTTATGAATCAAAGTGTAATTAAATAAAAAACAAATATTATTAAATATACAAGCACTTGGCTTAGTTGGTTATTGCATACTTTTACCTGTATTGAATAAATAAGCAAAGTTCAAATCCTTTTCATCCCACAACTTAAAAATTTAATTAATACAAGTTTATATGTCAACAAACTATACACAATCCCTATAACATATGTAATATAAAAATATGTGTTATATATATATTGATGTAAAAAATATGTAATATAAAAGAACTATTTTACCTTTCAATGTTGATAATAACATTTTATTTATATAAATTAAACTTATTTTTGAAATTTAGGATAAAATTGTAATTAACGTATGGAAAAATATATTAACTAATATTTTAAAATATCCTATTGCAAATGATGCAAATATATTTATAAAGTTTTAATTTTATATTTAAAATAATATTAGTAAATATTTAATATGTTATATCTTAAAATGTTAAAAAAATTTATTTTAACATAATATATTTTAAAATATAAAATGAAATTTTTAATAATAATATTTTATACTTAACAATATATTGAAACTACTATATTAAATTATTTTTAGAAATAATTTCAAAATTTTAAGAATAATATTTAAGCTTTTATAATATTTAAAAATTATAACATTTTATATTTAAAAATAGAATAATTATTTGATACATCGACAATAAAACTTTTTAACTCTATAAAAGAAATTAAAACATTGTTATATGTTATGAATGAATATTTTAAAAAATAAAACCAAATAAATAAAATATTTACCAAAATTTTAACTTTGCTTAAAAAAACTTAACTGTCAATATCCTTTAAAACCTTTACATTAAAAATTTTCTTATTTTTTCTTCGTATAAACCCATTTTTTTAGTCATTTTCCACTTCCTTCTCCCTACATGCATCACTCCCTCTCTAGCCTTTCAAAATTGCAAACCAAATCAAAAGGCAAACTTAGAAGTTGCCGCACATTTAAAGAATCCAACGATAGCGCCATTGAGGCATGCCGATGCCATTTTCATCCGAAATTTCACACAAAATCAATTTTAATCTTCTCTTTTCGATTCTCCACTTATTTTTTTCTTTAATTAATTTTTCAAAGTCTAAGAGCAAAGCCTAGGGAGAAAAAAAAGGCGCCAAGAAAATCGTTCTAGCCATTGCTCTAAAAAGTTTGATTTTTTTTTTTTTTACTATGTTTATCTTTCCCTTTACTCTTTCATCCCACCAAATCCGAATTCTTGATGCCTCCAATTTTAACCTCAAACCTAGGAAATAGAAAAAGTTCTCTCCCTGTTTTGCTGCATTAGTGCTGCTGGAGGTTAAATCATTCAAAATATTGGATTGCTTATTCTTGTTTTAAATAAACATTACAAGACAGACTTGTTAATTAGGCATATCAAGTTGATTTTGAGTTAGATTAATTTAAGTTTATTTTATTTAAAATTTTTGATTATTTTTTATTTAGGATCATTTAAATTATTTTAGTTTTGAATCAATTTAGTTTAATACTTAAGTTAATTGAGTTCAAATCATTTTGAATTTGTATTATTTCAAGATCATATCAATCTGGTTTATTGGATTTGATGATTTTGATTCTAAGTAATTTTGAGTTAATTGTTTAATTTATTTTAAGTTCGAATCATTTTGGGTTGAAAGTTATTTCGAATTTGGTTCATTTCGGATTTTGGTCATTTGGATTCGAATCATTTTGAGTTCAATTAATTAGTTTCAAGTTATTGATTCTTTTTGGTTAAACCGTATTAGGTTGGGGTTGGGTTTGAGTGGATTAGTCTAGTTTTTATATTTGAATCAAAATTGATAGATTTGTTATCAAGATATACATGAATATTTTTTTGAAGAATAGATTCGAAATTACACAAAATAATATTTTTTAATCAAAGCCAAATTTGTGCAAATATGTTTGCCATTAAATACAAAAAATGGAATAATTATTCTTCTTAACCATCCATGCTCTTAAGGTTGTTCGTCAAACAGTCATTTAGTGCAATTGAAGCCTCCAATTTGCCTCACAAAATCCAAACGTGGATCCAAAGGCAGTTATGTATCTAGACCTGGACACGATTATATAAATGTTATATAAATATAATATATGTTAAATTTTAATATCTGTAATTTTTTTTTATTTTTAAGTTATTTTTGTGCAAAAAAACTGTAGACTATAGTCCAGATAGAAGTAAAACCCATGTGAGTTGGCAAATACAGTGCAAATAATTGGATATGATTTGTTTTTCCTTTTTAATTTTTAATCTATTAATAACAATTTAATTTCTAGCTAATTAATTCATTTCAAGGAGGCATTATTCATCTAAACTTCTAAATTGGCAACATTGATACCATTTCGACTAGAACTAAACTGATTGGATATGGGTATTTTTGGGCTCATTGTTTACTTCATAAAACTACGTGGTTCCATCTTTGGGCAGCTAGACCGATCAGCGGCAAAGGAGTAAAGATAAGAGGAACTTAAGACAAGAAAAGGCAATTTTGGGAGTGGATTAATTAGGGATAAAGCAAGATATTAGTTTAAAGATCACCAGACAAACTGCGCCGCAATTTCCCAAATGGGTTGCCTGACTGTAATTTCAGCACTTATTTTTCAATTTATAAACAAAAGTGTAAATAATTTGATTTTCTATAAATATAATAATTTATATACACGTGCTATATTTTATTTTTATATATTACATATAAATTTAAATATAACATAAATTATTAAATATATTAAAATTATAAATAAATATAAAACATATATATATATATATATCGTGCATATCATGTTAACATTACCAATTATTTTTACCGTGTCCAAAAAGAGATATTTGCTAAAAGCGAGGGAGATAGATTTGATCACTCCAGTCTCTCTATATGATATATAGAAGCTAGAAAGATTAGGCTGCAAGATTCGTGTTAAATGTTGGGAGGGATGCTCAAGGGCTTTTTTGAATGCATGGTAAAATAAATTTTGATAAGATTAAAAATAAAAATAGTAATAATATTAATAATTATAGTAGTAAGATTGAGTATTATAAGAGTGAAATTAAAATTAATAGTAAGATATATATTTAGATTCAAATATAATGATAGTAGTAAGATGAATTATAGTAAAAAAAAATAATCATTAAAGACACTATATTAAAATGTTTATATATAATCATTATATATTTAATAAAAATTAAAATTTAGCAAAATAATTTTCAATTATTTATTATATTTTATGCATTTTAATTTTGTTTAATATTTTAAATTTTTAAAATTTAATTCACTCAAAAATATTAACATATTTTTAATATTAAAATAGATCATATATTTAATAATAATAATAATTTATTTATATAATTATATACTTTATTTGTCTTATTTATTTATAACTATTTATTTTATATGTTATTAATTACATAAAATTATTATATATAGTTAATTATTATTATTTGTTTTAAAAGAAGGTCAAATCGCAGCTCCATTTTTGCACCACCATGTGTTAGCTAAACACATTTTGACTTGTCAATTGCGCATAAAAAGAGAAAAAAGGTTCTGTACTGGACCTCCTGTACAATCCAAATGCATCCAAAATCTTATAATATTAGGCATAATATAATTATATGATATAATTATAATATTAAAAATAATTAAAATATTATATAAAATATAATATGATAAAAAAGTAATATAAATTTAATATCAATATAAGAAATTTTTAAAATCTCTATACTATGAATTATTAATGTATTACAGTTTGTATAAATATAAAATATATAATAAAATACACAAATCTGACATAGATACGCAAATCAACAAATCTAATCTTTACCTTTATTATTTTGGGGTTCTTATTCTTTTAATTTGTATATAAATGTTTTAGTTTTCATTTCTTACTTTGGATAAATTATTAGGTTTCTTGTTAATACAAGACTAACTATATAGTAAAATTTTCTTTTTAAATTTTTTAATTCTTTCAATTTTTTATGAGAATTACATTAATAAATCAAAATTACTATCTCACGTATTATTTTTATTTTTACATTAATCATATTTATATTTGAGCGATCCCCAAAATAAAATTTCTAGCTTTGTTGTCAGGTATGTTATAAAATCCTAAACTTAGCTTAGTCATGGATTGTTGAAAAATGGGAAGAAAAGCAATTTGATGAGGTTCAAATTATTTATTTGTTGAAGTAGCATCCATAGTTAAAACCACGTTGATTTTAACAAACTTTTGAGGTGATATTTTTGTTAATATGAAATGTACATATAGTTATGGTACAATGTACATAAGTGTATAGTTACATGTGTATACCTATAGGCTACTTTATACACGAACCATAAAGTTGTCATTAGTTTTGAGTTGGTCTTAATTTTAAAATGACAAATATTTATGTTTAATTAGCTTTAAAATTTCATTAACTATTTTTCTTAAATTAATTTGGAAATATTTGAAAAGTACTAAGATATTTGAAAGTCCTTAAAATGCAGGATCAATCACTTATATAGAGGATCGATCACTCATATAAAGATTGATCCCTTCATGAAGATTTTAGCCAAGTATTGATCATAAGGATTGATCCTTAACAAAACAAAAGCTAATCTCACTTTGCACAACACTAGAGGATTGATCCTTACAAAAAAATATTGATCCTTGGATCTTAACGTCTGATTTTGAAATTAAACAACTAGAGGATCAATCCTTTAAGGCAATGATCGATCTTTTGCATGTCAAACAGATTTTATAGTTTGATTTTTTAAAGAAAGAATGGCTCTATTACACCTCAATCTATTCCTTACTGTCATGAATAATAGCTACGGTATAAAAGAGACTCTTTAACACTTCCAATAGCAAGAGACTCCATAAAAGCAAATCAAAGCAAGAAATTTTCATATTTTCTCTAGTTCAATTGTTCTTAAGCTTTATTCACTTTTCCATTATATTTGTCTTTTCATATCTTTTACTTAAAGTCTGTAAATACTCTCCTATTGGAAATTTTCTTTAGTTTGCAAACTAATCTTTATTTCCTAAAGTTGGTTTGAGATTTTGAGTTTATACTTAAGAATTTGGGTGAATTTTTAACAAGATAAGAGGTTTCTACTAATCCTTAAAAGATTGATATTATAAGGTTATTCCTTATCCTTTAAGGTAACTTTCACTATCAAATATGGGAAGCACCTCACTAAAGAAATGCAAAGAAGAAAGGATGTAAGAGCCAAATGGAAAGACCGAATTTCTATGCATTGATTGTTTTCTATTCATTCTGTTACTTTTTATTTCATTTATTTATGTTGCCAGTTTATTTCATTCGAAGTTTAATTTCTTAATTTCCATAAATTACAAACTTGTTAGTGAAAATTTTTAAGAAACCAATTCACTCTTTCTTGTTTTAATCCATAAACTTAAGCTAACAGCTATAGTTTAAAGTTTTAAGGGATAAAATTAAGGAATTAGGCTAAAAGGTTTAGGTTCCTTCTACAAATACATGTATCTCATTTGTAAAGGGCCATGTTTTTTTTGTGCAAATAGTAAAATTGTTAAAATTTATATATTTAATACTTTTTCTATTGCCTATCAATCGTTATATTTAATACCTTATTCAAATTAAGGAATGGAATACATGTAAGTGTTTATTTAGATGTTGAGTTATAAATATTGGTCAGTATTAGTAAAATGTACACATATTTTTCTGAATGTACTTGTATTTATGAGACATTTACATATAGTTATAATTACATAATTTGTGCATCAATCATCGAATGTAATTGGATATAGTAGTTTCTAGTTTGAGGTTATTCAACTAATGGTTTAGGTTAAGAGTTTATAGTTTAAGTTTTATGATAAAATTTTTGGCATAAACAAATGTATTCAGTATAGTGAAATTAAATGAACTCATGCTTTTAATTTTAATTCATACAGTTTATTCAATTATGACTAAATATATTGAAAAACAACAATAAAAGCTTAGCTTCATTTGATAATGCAAATATGTAATTGTTTTGGGGTTGCAATTGAGTCAATTAAAAAGTTTTGGTTTGGTATGGTTCGAAAGGTTAGAATGTAAAAAGGTATTGTGTTTGTTTTCATGGTTACCCAAATGATAGAAAGTCATTGTGATTTTGACTTAGTCTTTTAGTGTTCAATTTATTGGTGTTACTCAATCATTCACTATATATGTCAAAAAGACCATAAATACATTGTAATGTCTTCTTATGAAATCTTTCCATATTAGTTCTTACAACTTTTGATTAACATTAGTGAATTTTAAAATGTTTTCAACGTCCTAAATCAATATGCCTTACCCGATGACTTAACCAAGTTAGCTTAAACTAATAACAAATGAGATATGTCTCCTCATAATCATTTAGAACGGTGAGTCCTCTTTGGACTACTCAATTATCTTTGTATGATTCATGTCAAACCTAAAATCATTCTACCATAAGCATCCATTCTTGGGACCCATTCATATGAAATTGAAGTATGACAACTCACATACAAGATAACCTAACATTACATGTTAAAAGATTATGTATACAACTAACAAACAAAAACTTTTCCATAGACACCTAAGTGAGATACCAAATATAGTTCTCATGGCAATCTATATTCAGTTAACTTGTTTTCATAAAAAAAAAAAATTATGTGTTATACATACTTCAAACTATAAAATTGGTTGCTTACTTCACAGAGAAGCTTAACATGTAGCAATCTTTAAGCATCATTAATGCCCTATCTTGATAATATAATGACTAACAGCATCTTTAGGAATACGGTTTTGATACATAAGAATTTCATAATTATAACTCTTTATAATTTCTTTGCAAGCCTTTTTATGTTCCATAAGTTTTATCCAATTAGCATTTTGTAACTCTTATTTTTGTTTACTAATAATGAAGGAAAACCTTTAATCATATATTGTATAAGTAATTAATATGCATTGTTAGTAGTATATCCTTGACCAATCCGATAAAGCTCTAGGATATACTCCAACAAATTCCAAATAATAGCAGTAGGAAAGAAAAATAAATGATCTTACCAACTTTAGAGATTTAAGACGTAACAATGCCGAATATTTATGAGATGAATCCCATACACATGCAAGGCAATAGATATCATACCAATTAAATCTTAAAACTCCAAACCTGTAACTTACAAAAATCTCAAGTCTCCCCAAAATTTTTAATAGTACATTGATCAAAATACCAAATATTTTCTAACTAACAAATCAACTAAATCCTATATCTAATTACTTACATTCCAAAGTATTTTAAAACTAAAAACATATGCTAGACTCGCAAGCGAAATCTCTCATCAAAACTAAGATCCAAAGATGCATGTTTTGATAACTGAAAAAAATATAAGAAATGAAAGGAGTGAGTACGAATACTCAGTAAGTAGCCGACATCGCTTCAGTTGGATTAAGCATGTTATAAAACATTTAAGCCAAAATTATAAATAGTAATAATTTGATAATAAAACTGAGTAATCTAATATTCAATAAACATGATCATTTCGAAAATACATTATTTTCAAAATCAAATTTATTAGATAATAAAACTAAGCAAATTTCATAATTTATTCATTTTTATATTAGTTTCCCGTAACGTATTAAAACCATATTTAACCCCTGTGGAATAGATCAAAACAAAAACCACTATTCTTAACCAAGTGGCACGGTTTGAAACAAAAACCATTATTCTTAACCGGTGACACGGTTTGAAACAAAAACCACTATTTTTAATTGGTGGCATGATTTAAAACAAAAACCACTATTCTTAACTGGTGGCCAGTTGAAACCAGTTTCTAATCACAAAGTACATGTCGATATGGCCAGCGTTAGATCATAGTCATATTGAGAGACAAATCGGAACAAAATATATTTTCAGATTACCCAACTATACAAAAGAAAAAGTCATGTATTTCATAATTCAGAACTCATAGAAAGCAAATTTCTTAGATTTTCTTTCAAAACATCTTATGTACTTTTTTTATTCAAAAATATAGATACCAAATAGGTTCATACATAAACTTAAATAAAATCATATTTGAAATTATATCAAAGCGAAAAATTACTTTTCAAATCAAAACAAAGTAATCTAATTTATAAAGTTGCATGCTGAATCCGATTTAACAAATCAAGGGACAAAATAGTTAGTTATTACTTACAAAATTAAACATGTCAAGGCTAATTTTAAGGTATTAAAACACCGAAGGGATATCAATCACTTACCTGAACTTGCTAAACCAAAACCAAGAAATAATGAACTTAAGCTCTCAATTCCTATTAATTCAAAAACTACAAATTAGAAACTAAATCTATCAATTTTATCTTAACAAATCAAAACATTTCATGAATCATTCTTTAACACTTAGAGTCTGTGAGGTAACTTTTTCTCAATCGATATTACTTCCAAAACCGAACTATTTCTTTTATAATTTAGAAAAATATAAAAACATTTTAAAAAAAGTTAGAAAAATATATGCTAATATACAAAGTCAATAACAAAAATTACATATGGTTATGAAGAATAATAATATTAGTCAAATTTAGTATCTGTGAAATTTTCTTCACTATAATCTAATTTTCAAAAATATGATGACTCAAAAATAATTTACTAAAATATATTTATTTATGCCAAAATTTAATAAAATACAAATATTCAAAATTTATATTGTTTGTAGGAAAAGAAATCATTTATTAAACAAAAATAACTTTTAAAATAATTAAAAAATAAAATTTTGCAAACTGTTGAAATTTTAGATTTTTCCGTGACCATTTGGCTCACTTTGGGCACTTGTATCTAATACACTAGGTCAAATCTATAGAAGTATTTGGTACCAAAACAAAGCTTACATATTGTACTTTAAAACCTAAATTTATTTCAGTAATAAAACTGATTAAAATCCCATTTTACGAAGGCCAAAACTCATAAAATCATCATCAGTTATAAAAAATTTTGGGTTTCAGAAACATTTAGCTTATTTAAAACCATTAAAACTCCAAGCTCACACAAACACTGCTGATATTTTAAAACACGATTTCATAGTAGAAATGTAATAATATAATATCGGCGAAAATTGATTCATATAGCTTAAGTTACAAACATAAAAAAATTGGAAATCATCACAAACTATCTAGTATTTTCTGGTTTCCAGATTCATTTAGCCAATTTCAGGACTTCAATTCTCATAACACAATATTCATCCGATCAAACTAGATTTACCAATGGAAAGTTCACATATTATACTATAAAACTCATCTAAGTTTTGACAAAAATTTTCATCAGAAAATAGATTTTCGACGACCCAAATTTGGCTCGTTGAAACTGTCAAAACTCATTTTTTTAGAATACAAAAAATTTAATTTCTCCAAGGATACAAATCCGACTAAGTTGCCACATGAACCATTAGAAAAGTCTCCATGAGATCTTTCTATCGGTACCTAACATGTTATCAAGAAGTCATTGGAATGAGGCCGAAATAATTTAAAATTTAGAGAATGTTAAAACTAAAATTTGAATTTTGTAAACAACCAATTAGAAATACAAAATTAAAAGAAATTATGCTAAAATATTATCTTAAACCTTCAATCTTACGTCAAATTTGAAAACGCAAGGTCTCTGTTCTCTTTTGGTGTTTCTTTTTTTTTTTTTTTTTTTTTATAAAACTCTCGACTGTTATGACTTAGGGTCTTATTTTATTATTTTTTTCCAATAAACTTTTGTGCTGGGTTAAATGTTTTCTTTAATATTTTTGGGCTTTGGGCTGGGTATTACAATTTATGTGATATCAGCATCATACAATTCCGCCTCTACGAGCTTTTTAAAATCGAATGCAATATTATTAAGGGTTTTTTTCTAATGTAATTATAATTAAGTATGGTCTCTTGAAAGGAAAAATATGAAATTTCAACTATCTCATAATAGTTTTTAGTTAAAGAAAAATTATACTATACTATACTATATTATACAGCGCATAACAATGTATGATTTGTATGAAGAAAAATAAAATGCATCGCAAATTATAATGTTAAAACAATGCGATTTTTAGAAGATTTCTACTTGACATAGGTTTTTATTGCATTTATGGCGCAAAGTGCAAACACATGCATCAACAACCTACCATTTTCAAACAGATACATTTATTATTTTTCTAAAAAGTTTCCAAAACTAAAGTGCTGTCACATATTTCATTTACTAGGCTATTGACCAACTCCAAACCTAATAAGGTGCATAAGCATGGGTAAAACCTTGGTTTGATGTTCTTGATCCTGGGTGTTTCCATGTTGACTTCAATCTAATCATTAGTCAAGTCATGACCAAAACATTTGAGGACGGCTAAATTGATATCTTCACTAGACTGGTGAGAATCACTAGACATAACAGTTGAGCAACTTGGCAAAAACTGGTGTTACACTTAGTATCTTATGCATATAGATCAAACATGGATGACAGCCATATTCTATGTAGGCCTTTGAGCTATTGAACGCGTTCTGCACCCTTATTTTGAAATTATCAAACTGATTTCCCATAGCAGTATATTTTGATCATGATGACAAGATTGCCAAAGCCATTAAATCACGAATATTTTCATTGTTAAATTGGACCATTTTCTAATTCAAATCAAGAATTGGTCTTGAAGGGGAGATAGAATTCTAAATATTTACAAATATTTAAATATTTAAATAAATCTTTATTAGAATATGTGAACATCTTTTTTTCATAAAATACTAAATTTGACGATGAAGTCTTTTCATACGAAAAAATGGTTTCTATCAAAGACTCTTGAGGTGAGATGAATTTTTAGAGTAACACTTGAATGGTGAAAAAGATTTTAAAAATTTATCATTTCTTAAACAACAAAATTAAATAGAATAAAATAAGGGGGTATCTAAAGACCACTTAAGCTAGCATTTGACTATTTAAATACTATCCACATGGACGATCTTTGTAGGGTGCTAATTCTTTTCACACTTAACTGTATGTACTCTCGAACTTAATTCTAATAAAGAAGACTAAGACCTATTCTTTTAAGTGCCTTCGTCAATTTTATGATTACATAAGAGGGGTAGATTCATTAGGGTGGTTAATAACACCTAAATAAAAAAAAAATAGGGATGACTCTTATAATTTGTGTCTAGTATGTTGAACTTGTTCTGGGTACATTATGACAAAAGGTAGAGGAAGTGTGATGAAGAAAATAAAAAAATTAAAAAAAAAAAAGAAAGAGAGAATGATATTTTTGACTTGACAATGAAACGTCTTGTTACACTTTGATTATAAAAATTATTTTTTAAATATTTAAAATTGTAAAAGATTAAATTATGATCATCGAAATTAAAAATTTATTGCTTTATCAGTCAATCACACAATTATTAGCATAAAAAATTAACTCATTACATCAAATAATATTTACTTTAAAAAAATCGCTAATCATTTGTTATTTTGCATTCTAATATCCCTAACTCTAATTTTCCCTAAATTTTGCTCTTTCCACTCGATAATATATTCAAAATAAAAAAATCTTTTAAGTCGTCGGAATGTCCAACTTCAACTTAGATTTGTCTATTTGGAAACTTATGATTTGTACTTTCTTCTTCATAATGTACTTTTACCAAGAAAAAAAAAACACTTGAATTATTCGTATTCTATATATAAATATAAATTGATATATTACATGTTGAGTAAGAATATTTTACGAGGGCATCTTTTTTATGGAAGTTAAAGTAGTGGAATTTGGTGCTCTTGAATGTGAAGTGACTGGTTATCCTGTGTGAGTGGCAGAGGCAGATAATGCATGCAAGCAAGCAAGCATTCCTGGTGTCTCTTCGCTTCTAAACCCACCCCACCACGTTTTGGCCCAAAAAACACCCCACCACCGTTCATGATTAGACCTGTGCATGATCGAATTATTCATTCGATTTAAAATATTTATATTAAATTAAATTTAGATATTAATTTTTTAATTTAAATTATTATTTAAATAATAAAATTTTTTATTTAAATATAAATATTAATATTAATATTAATATAAAAATAATTTTAAAAATATTAATATTATTTTAAATAATAAAATAAATTTTTAAATTAATCTAAATCTAATTCAATTTAAAATTTAAAAAATAATAAAAATATTTTTAGATTACAACTTTATTCGACTCTTCATATTTCATATTCTTTTCTTTCTTTCTTCAACATTACCTCACAATCCACTTTGAAGAGATACTCATCACGTAGTTAAGTTGACAAAGAAAAGCAAAAAAGCATCATCATTTGATTAGACAAAAGGGCAAAATCCCACGTCCTCCTCATATTATTTTAATCATATCATATGATTTAACCACAATATTAACATTAATTATTATTGTTATTATGTCTTGAACCCTTTTTTTGTCCTTTTGAGTGCCTTTTGCCTATTCCTTTCAAATTAGTTCAGTCAATCAAAAAAGAATACAGCAGTTTTTGTCACCATTGATAATTTGGTATAAATAATACTACTCACCTAAAGCTTGTTGGATCTTATCTCCTTTGTCTTGAATTGAATGGAATTTGGTAACAGTATAATTTCGTTAGTCTATGCTTTTACTTCACTACAGAAGGGGGGAAAAAACCTACTAAAGAATAGAAATACTTCATTTGGATAATCGATGAATTTTTCTTAGTCATTGAAATGAAGCATAAATGAATATGATTGTAAAGATTATGATTTTTTTATTTAAAATTATATATTTTTAATTTTTATTAGATTTTAGGCATATGAAATCAATAAAGATTTGAATGCATTTTCACTAT
>JBBYHL010000004.1:4064438-4090490 GCA_038381835.1 Adansonia madagascariensis
TTTTAATTTATATATATGAAAAATATTTTCAAATATGAAATAAATAAGATTAAATAAATTTTATATATTAAACATTCTATATAATGTTCTAAAAAAAACTTCATTAAATATAAGAAAATCAATATCAGTTAAATAGTAAAGCTGAAATTTTTTAATCATCATTAAATTTATGAATAATTATATCTAATATTCATCAATTTATAAGTAATTATGTATAATATTCATCAGATTTAAGATCAATATTGGTTTAACTTTTTTTAACAAACTTATATTATGTACCGGCCGGTACAGAATGAAACTAAAATCGAAACGAAATCAACTATCGTAGGTACCGTTATATGTTAAAACTGATACGTACCGACTGGTATGATAACACTGCTTTGGACAGATCTATTTAGAAGAAAGCTTCAGCATGTACCAGAGAATTCGTACGGCCAATGCATATTTGAGAGACGATAAAGAAAACTCAAATGGATTTGTACTTTCGTTCATGCAAAACAGACAAGCGTGGTACTGTTTCATGGACATTAATGCACAAAAAAGGGAACAACATTACTTAAAGCAGGTAAAATAAACACATAGATATGATTGATTGCTAATGTTAAATACAAATGAAGCTATTCTTCACTTCAGTCTTGTGTTTCTAAGCATCCATGCGGATGATACACCGGATGCCCTCCCCACGAAGCATATATTCAAAGGCCTTGTTGATCTCTGAGAATGCCACTTCATGCGTTATAAATTTCTCCAGCTCAAGCTCCTGCATATTTACATATCCGAAAACTCTTTGAAGTTAATTTAGACGCAATTCTGCATCATTAATTACTACGATATATGTATTTTTTGAGCTGATGATGAGATCAATTCACGTTATAAGTAGCAATCCAGTTGCTGGTTTGATGTTATTCCATGTTAAAATTGCTTTACAACGTGCTTTAAAATCATATTTACTATAATATTCTAATTAGGATAAGAAGTTATAGCTGCCTTTCGTCGAGAATTTTTAGAGAGAAAGCTTACTTTGTTCATGTACTTTTCCACCACAGAAGGAAGGTCAGACCGAGGCTTGTAGTTACCGAAGAAGGTACCTTTGAGGGTCCTCTCATTCAACAAATTCACGGGATGTGTTTTAAATGCATCATCCTTGTTCGGCACACCGACGAGTACTGCAACACCCCATCCCTGCACAAAACAAACAAACAAAGAAAAACACATCCCAATATGTCAAAACATATTCATCTCTGTTAATTGCTGCTTCAATCTACTTCCTAGTTTCTATCTAGGCAACAGCATGAAGAATGTAACGAAGGAAATTACATCATGAACACATTCGAACGCAGAAATCATGGCACTGATGCTTCCTGTGCACTTCACGCTTCGATCAACTCCCCTATTTGTCAGTTCGGCAAGCACCTAAAAACAAGCGATCAAGTAAAATTTGTGAATGTTGTTTTCATGCACCTATACCTTAAAGCAAAAGTTATGTTTTAACAAACCTCTTGAACAGGCTTGTCATGGTCTTTGGGGTTCACAAATTCAGTGCAACCAAATTTCTTGGCTGTTTTAAGATACATGAAGGAAAATGAACATTAATTATAGGAAGCATTTAAAAGGCAGTAAATCAAGAATTTCCTTCTGGGGATTAGGGTGTCTGTTAATTTACCTTCCTCAAATCTGTTAGAATTCAGATCAACCCCAATAATCCTAGAAGCCCCTGCAATTCTAGCCCCTTCAGCAGCCTAATTATAAAGATAAAGATTAGCACAATGACATATGTCCAAAGTTACCAGCAGCTGGGGTTAGGGGAAAAATGATATGAGAAAAGGGATACCCAATACTCACAGCAAGGCCTACTGCTCCGAGTCCAAAAATGGAAACAGTTGAACCCGTAGTGGGCTTTGCAACATTCAAGGTGGCACCAAGACCTCGAAAATGATTAAAAACTGCATTAAACTAACAAATTAAAGGGAAAATGAAAATTGCTAAATCAACTAATAAAAATTGATAAGGTTTTTCTTTTCAAAACCTGTAGAGATTCCACAGCTGAGAACACAAACTTTGTCAAGTGGAGCAGCAGGATTGATCTTGGCAACATAGCCAACATGCACGACAGTGTATTCACTGAAGGTAGATGTGCCGACGAAATGGTAGATGGGTTGTCCATTAATAGAGAACCTAGTCTTGCCATCATTGAGCATCGCCCCTCTGTCAGTGTTGATCCTCAGCAGATCACACATGTTACTTTCCTCAGACTTGCAATGGCGACAGTCACCGCATTCCCCAGTGAAGACAGGAAGCACGTGGTCACCAGGCTTAAGCTCTGTCACACCGTCACCCACACTTCAACAATCCTGTAGACCAATAGTCAATAGATGGATATAAACATCAAGGCAAATATCTAATAAAGTGTAGACTGACACAAGCATATTTATTTATTTTTTAATTTTTCATGTATTCGGACATTGGAATGTTAAACTTCTATGCCCATATTCAAATATGAGTTGGAGGCAAATACTTAACAAGGAAAAAAACTGACAGAAGTAGAAATATCATCCCATCCATTAAAACTGAAACTAGTTTTGAACTTAACCCCAGCTTCGTGACCAAATATGCGAGGAAATAATGGAGTTTGCCCCTGTAAGATGGCATTTAATTAACTTAATTAGTTTCTGGTATATGACTAATGAATATTGCTTTTCTTTGCAACATCAATGAATCATCAAGGGGTAATTAATTAATTAATTACCTTGGCTTCCCAAAAGTAAACATCAGTGTGGCAGAGAGAGGTGAAGAGGATCTTCAGACGAACCTCCATTGCCTGTGGTGGTGCCACCTCCACCTCTTCAATCACCAGAGGCTTTCCGGCTTCCCATGCTACCGCCTAGTTTCAATTGCAAAATTATTCCAATTAAAAATTAAACATATAAAGTGAGAACTCGATCGATCCTCTCAAGAAAATCCCATTACTTAATCATTAAAAAATCTTGGAAACTATTGATACCACACTTTACTAAGACAGTAATCCATGTATTTAGCTTGGAAAATGTGCACGCAGCTGAGTTTTCTTATATCTAAGTAAAATTCCAGAATCAAAAAGAAAAAGAGAAATGGAAAAGAGAAACAAATGTACCTTTACAACGAATGACCTGACCAGCAGTGCTTGACATAATATTTTGTTGGAAAAAAAAATATATACTAGTAAACTGGTTTCTGCTTATGTTGTGGTAAGAATTGGATTGATTTTTTTTACACTTTAGATAGAGAAGCCTGATTTGATGGGGTATTTATAAGATAGAAACATGTTGAGTTGAAAAACGCATGCAGATGTTAGAGCTGAGAGAAACCACCAAAGTAAAAAGCTGTTTTGTTCATTGGAATTTCGTGGGGGCCGGTAAAGGCTGAAAGGGAACCCAGTGGCGCCTATTTCTTGCTTTCCCGACTTCTGGTTTTTGTCTACTTTTGGTATTTTATTTGGCGGGTCAGGCAAGTTGGCAACTAAGTTTGAACTTGAAGCCATATTATAATAATAATAATAATAATAATAATAATAAAGTTTGAAGCTATATAATAATAATCAAACGCGCTTTGCTTTTTATTGTTAATAATTTATGTAACCACCATAATATTTACTTAAACTACGACCAAGCACTCCCGCTGGGTCTCTTTATTCATTTTTAACTTTTGATTAATTACTTATAAGAAATAATTTCAAATTAAATTTTATTAAATTATGAATATTTATTTAAATGTTATATTTTAATTTGTATTAATGTAAATATAATTATTCAAAATTTACTTATTTTATAAATAACTTTTTCCTGAACAGATCATGTGTAAATTCTAAATCGAGTCTCAAGTTAACGTGCAAACCAATTCTTTAATATACAATTTAAAAATAAAATAAAATCAAAATAATTAATAAAATAATTTTAAATTTTAAATTTTTTTCCTAGCAAGTTGGATACGGATTTTAAGTCGACTTACAGGTCAACGTGTGAACAAACTTTTTTAATACATCATTTAAAATTAAAATTAAAATAAATAATAAATAAATTTATTATTCTAAATTTTTCTCGAGTAGATCTAAGTTGAAATGTACGCCAACGTATGCACCAACTACTTTAATACATAATTTAACAAATAAAATAAATTTTTAATGCAATTCGGTACAAATCCTAAATCAATTTGCAAGTTAATATACAGATAAATTTATTTAAATATGTCATTTTAAAATAAAATAAAATAAAAATAATTAATAAAATAAAATTTTTAAACTTTCTTCAGGTGGCTCAGGTATGTATCCTAAATTACCCAGTGAGTCAATATACAGACCAACTCTTTTAAATATATCATTTAAAAATAAAATAAAATAAACTAAATCTTAAAAATCTAAAAAAATTAATAAATTTTTTTTTTATTTTTTGAGTGGCCGTGTGCGAATTTTAAACCGACTTGTGAGTTATTGTATGAATCAATCTCTTTAAATACATCAATTAAAAATAAAATTAAAATATAAAAATAATTAATAAAATTATTTTTTATTTTTCTCGAATTGATCGGATACGAATGCTAAATTAATCTATAATGTGGATAAAACCATTTAAAAGCTATCATTTAAAAATAAAAGAAAAAATTAAAACTAAATTCAAAAATTAAAAAAAATAAAAAATTGTGCCCGGGGGATTTTTTTTAAATATATTGGTATAGATATGAACATAAAATAAAAATATTAAAACACAATAAAACTATAATTAAATTAAAGTTGTAAATTATCTATTAAAATATCAATTAAAATCCACTTTAAATACAAATAATTAAAATAATATATTTAAAGGTTCATTCAGATAGATGGTGAAATTAAAAATATAGTTAACAACGAGATTAGTTATTGTAATAGTGAGATTAAAAATAGAGTTAGGAGTGAGATTAATTATTATGGCACTAAAAATGAATATTATAGCAATGAGATTAAAATTATCAGTAAGATATATGCTTGGACGCAAAGCACTTGTAGCAGTGAGGTGAATTATAATAAAAAATAAAAAAAATTAATGATGTTAAATAGATAAATAATGAAAATTCTAAATTATTTAATATTTATGAAATTAGTAAAAATGAAAAATTATATTTATATATTATTAATTGATAATTGAAATTTAATAAAAATGATAAGGACATATCAAATAATTATATATTTTTTTATTATTTATGTAACTATTTATTTTTACTTAATTCATATTATTTATATAATAATAAAATTTATATATTTATTACATGATACTAAAATTCATTGCATATTTATTGCTCCAATCATGCCTCAGCACAACCCGTTTGAATCCATAGGAGCCTAAGCAAATGATAAGGTAATTTATAATAAGCTTACTTTTCTTTTTCTAGTACAACAGAAGCCTTAGATTGTGAGTAAGGGAAGAGGTTATAGATACTGAAATTCGAATTCCTACTTGCTGAATACCATCTCTTTAAGGTGAGCACACAAACTAGCTGAGCTAAGTTTTGGATTTATAATTAACTTTCTATGCCTTTTTAAAAAGTTTTGTTTATAGTAAATAGAATTAAAACTCATAATTAAAAGAAAAATTTTATATAAATACAAATATGAAATTAAATTCCATATAATACAAATTTATTGAAAGATTCAAATTATAATCACCATGTTAATAATTATTGCATTTTTAAGGATTGTATCGATACTCACACTAATGTA
This sequence comes from Adansonia madagascariensis, assembly GCA_038381835.1. Taxonomy (NCBI): domain Eukaryota; kingdom Viridiplantae; phylum Streptophyta; class Magnoliopsida; order Malvales; family Malvaceae; genus Adansonia; species Adansonia madagascariensis. Next base: position 4,070,164 of record JBBYHL010000004.1, read on the forward strand.
TCGGTATATTGATGCAGGTTTGAATATAAACAAGCATTTATGAAAGCTCACAATGGCTATCTACCTACCAAATTAATGTCCAACGTCCATAATTCATTCTCATACTATAAATAGAGGATTGTAATATTCTAAGCAAAAAGAAATGCAAAAGATTGATCAAGAAATCCTTAAGCAAGCTAGAAATCTCCAAGTTTTTAACTTCATCTCTCTTGTACATATTGTATTTATCTCTTCTACATTGTGCCTCTTCTTTATTGTACTTAAATTCTTGTATATATCCATATAGTAGAGGACTTGATTTGTTTGCAAACACTTTTTCTTTCACAAAGGGATTTATATAAGATTGAGAGAAGCTACTTAAGAATTAGGGCAGAATTTTTAAAGGGATTTAGAAGATTCTATTTTAGCTCTATAGACACCTAATTTCATTCGAGCTTTCTCTCCAAGGTCTAGGATATCTGAGATTGAAAATTGAGTGGTCGTCCCAATGGGGGTCAACCTCCTCCATGTGGACTAAGCCTTTTTTAGACCTATTTGGTTGTGTTAAATTGACTGCTCACGTGCGCAGTCGAAAACTTCCAATTTTAAGGTTTTTAGAGAGCAACCCCCACTTAAGAAAGATGAATATTGGAAAGAAAATTGGTGTAAACAACTTTTTGTGGAATTATGGAATTTACTTTTAAACATGATATCATGGTCAAACATCCCATTTTTAGTAATTTTCAAAGCTTTTTTTTTTTGAATTTTGTGAGCCAGCCTTCATACATTTTTATAATACCCATGCAGTATTTATGTCGATATTCACTTTGAAAAATAAAAAAGACGATTGGGAAAAAGTTTGTATGGGCAAAACATATGAGGTGTCAATTTGTCAAATTTATTAATCAATTTTCATTTTTCAATGGTATTGCAAGTTTTCTTCTTGCAAAATTTTTTCGAGTCCAAGATTTATGACTTTTTATATACTTTAAATTAAACATTTCTGATTCATCACTTTGATTCATTTTTGAATTTTTTGTTTATGGAATTTTCTTCTGTAAGCGTGTATCTCGTACACCTTTTATGAGTTTGAAATTTTTAATTATCTTTTTTCACATATGTGATTTCCTTGTACTAACTGCATTTTTTTAATATAAAATTTCATTTTTTAGAATTCAACACTTGAGATATTTTTCAAATATTTTAGTGTGGTTAAAATGTAGAAATTTCCATTCCATGAATTTTTCTACTAAAAGAACCCTTCAAGCATAGAATTCCAGTTCTTTTCATGTATGAATTTTCCCATTCATTTTATTTTCCCATAATAGGGAATTTTTATTTTAGTATAGATAAGGTTTCATTTTTTTGGCCCCGTACTTTAGATTTTTTCAATTTTGGACATATTTCTTTCGAATTATCATATAGAGGATCTTTTCAATTAATTTTTTTCACTTGAATTTTTTTCTTTTTTTTTTAATTTTGACATATTAAATATTTTATCATTTATTTTTTATGGGCCAAGAGAATCTTCATTCTCAAGGGTTTAAGGCTTTAAAATTAAAATAATGGACTTTAAAGCCAGTATAGTTTCTAACAAGTCTACTAAGCCCATTCTAATCTTCCAACAAAGCCAACCAATATTCTTCTTAGCATAAAAATTAAATCCTTTAAAGTACGAAATTTTATAAGCCTTCATGCATGGGTCTTTAATTAATGTCTTTGTATGAAAATTTTTATTTTAATTCTTTAAGGATTTTTTTGAACTCTTTTATCACTAAGATTTTTCTTGATGAATCTTTCCACATCAAATTTTTTAATTCAATTTTTCTTATGAATTTTGACGAAAATTGCTATATGATTAAATTCTTAATTGGATTTATCACATGTAAAATTTTAATTAACCCTTTTAAGTACATTAATTTTTATTTGTTACAATTTAGTCCTTTCAATTTAATTTCTTCCATGAAATTTTCAATTAGGATTTTTGCACTTAAATTTTATTTATTCTCCATATTTCCAAGATTTTTTCATGCATGGCAGCTTTTAATTTAAATTTGTTTGTACATAATTTATTTAAAATTTGCTAATTTCAATTGCATGGAAATTTTAGTTAGACTTTTTGACACCAATTGACTAATTTGGTTGAAATTAAACTTTTCCTCCAACTAAACTAGTTCAATGCAAACTGGTTCCCTTATTGTTACATGAAGACCAATTTGGTTGAAATTGAATTCTTTTCCAAGCAATTTAGTTTCATCCTAACTAGGTGCTTCACAATGATTATGGCGTAAGATTTAGTCTTACAACTAGCCATCATGCCACCTAAATAAGCCAATAATGGCTTTACGTGATAGCTTAGCTTATAAGGAAGAGATGACAAAAGTATGGGAGGCTATGACATGCATTAAAATTTTTAAACCTAACAAGGCAAAATAAAATAAAATAAAATAAGAGTTGAAATTTGGCCGAAGGGATTTGAATCCTCCGCCTATGATATTTCTTTTTTTTTTTTTAAATTTTCTTTAGCAAAAAAAATGGTTTTTCTAATCATTTTCAAAGTTTTCTTAACTTGCAAGGTAGTTTTGTTAAGACTAGTTTTATTTCTGTTCATATAATTCATTTTTCTTTCATTTTCTTTTCCATTTAGTGAGCTTGATGATCCTAAGTTTTGCTTAAGTCAACACTTATGCTCATGGTTTTCAAGCCATGTTGAAAGGCCAAGTGATGAGCTATGAATATAATATTTTTTATTTCCTAATCTTTTGATTTCCACCAAAAATAACTTTTTTGAAACTAAAATTCATTTTTGTTGCGTAAATGTGTTCATATATTATTTATGTTATTTCCATATTAATTTTTCATGAATAATATTGTATGCATGTTCCATGATAAAATGCAAGCATTTTAGATCATGTTGTGACTAATTTATGATTTTTTTCTTGTATACTTATATTTTGATTTCTAGCTTGGTTGTAAATATTGATGTCATTAAATGTTTATATTATTTTTATTATTTCCATGATAGTGTCATATAATTTATGCCATGACTTTTGTTTATGATATATATACATGTATAAAATCATGATTTTGATCATACATGAGTTTTTATTAAAAAAAAGTGAATGGGATGCCATTTTTTTGATGCCATGTTCATATGATTCTTGATATTTTGGATTCATGAGATGCAAGTTTCGTTTTTTATTGGTTAAAAGTGAGCTTTGTATGTGTGTATAGGTATCCAAACATCTTAGATGTCATTTTAAAGCCATGTATGTATGGAGTTAAATATGAAAACAATTTTTTTTTTCATTTCTTCCATTTGTTCGAATCCTAAAGGGGAGTCTTGTTATTTTTTCCTTTGATTTTTAAAGATTATTTGAGGTGTTTTGGTGTTAATTTAATTGTTTAAGGCCATGTACTAATTTAGAAAATATGGGGACTAAATTGTAATTTTTGCAAATTTTTTTAAGGCCATGGGGACTTGGTCGAATCCTTGTAGCACCATTGGGAACATTTTCATGCAATTTTGGCATACTTTGATTGTTTATTAAGCATTTTTAGCCTTTTAGGGTTTATTTTACAATTGTAGAAAGCTTTAGGGACTAAATTGTAAAATTTGAAAAAATTTTCCAAGGTCATAGGTACATGGCCGAATGTTCCTAAGGTTATTTTATGAAATTTTCATGTGTTTTATGATGTGTTTTGATATTTGTTTTTGTATTTTAGCCGTTGAAGTGTTAAATTGCAAATTTAGAATGTTTAACGACCATTTCACAAAGTCTTGCATTTTAGCGCTATTTAGGTTATTTCTCATAAAAATACCCACTTTAGGTAGTTATAGACATTTTAGATACATTTCTAACATTTTAGGTCATTTAAGGACTAAATTGTAAAATTTTTATGTTTAGGGACCTATTAGCAATTTTTGTTATTGGTCACATTTGTCTCGTAAGTTACCCATTTAAGATTTTAGGATCATTATTTCATCTCATAACTGAGTCTTTTAGGGTTACGAGGATACTTTTATGTCGAAGGTGTACTCTAGGGATAAATTAGTAATTTTATGTTACCACTGAGTCCTTTAGGGTTATCAAGATACTTTAACGTCAAAATTATACTTCAGGGATACGTTAGTTATTATTTTTAGAGTTTGTTAGGGTCATCAGGATACTTTTATATTGAAGGTATACTTTAAAGGATATTTTGGTCTTTTCGAACAAATTCAAGCCTTCTAAGTCTAGTTTCGTACTTTCCGTTGGAACGAGGCTTAAGGTCTAGTCTTGTTACTTTATTTCCATTTTCAATAAAATTGAAATTTTCATAAAAACAATTAAGGCAATGTCTCTGAGTTTAAATGGTACATTGGATGTCTCCCAGTATATGGGAGGGGTTTCAAAGATTATTTTGATAAGAAGATATCTTTTTCAAAATAAGTAAAAATAAGGATTTTTTCTAATTCACAAAATAAAGCTTCATATTTCTTCAGCTTCAATGTATGAATGACATTTACATTTAAAAAATATTTAAAAAAATCTAATTTTCTTGAACGGAATAATAAATTTAGTTTAAAGGAATTTTAAAATACAGGTTTTGTAATTAAACATTAGATACGAAAACCAAACTCAAGTTTTAAGTTAACAAGAAATCAAAAGGTATCGATTTTTTTAGCGTTATGAGAGGGATTGATCCTTACTCATGATTGTAACCAACTCTCAAACCTTTTTATGTGATATCTAGTATTAGTGGACGTCTGAGTTTTTTTTTTTTTTTGGTGGGGTTCTAAACCCAAAATATTAACTTTTGTAGGTGACCAATCTCAGAGCGAAAACTTGATTGGTTGCGACTCCAAGTTAAATAGTCAATTTGTAACAATCATTTAAAATTAAGTCAGGTGTGTGATTCACTCTGACGACTCAATTCTAAACACGAATAATGAATGGGAAAAAACACGAAAGATTTACTAGTCTTTTAAGTCAGTGTTTTAGGATTAGCATATCGACACGTTACGATAGCCTCAAAAGATAATGATTGTAAGGTTATACATTAGTCTTAAAGGTAAATTTTCACTAGTGGATTGTGGAAATCGCCTAAGCAAGGAAATACCAAGAAGAGAGGATATAAGCTTCGAGTTCAAGGATTGAACCTCTACACATTACATGTTTGATTTTCTTACTCTTAATTCATTTTTATCTTTATTTATTTTGAATTTTTAATTAATGTTCATATTGTAATCAAAATTTTTAAAGAACCAATTTATCCTACTTTTGATTCATTTCTTATTTTGAGTTAACATAAATAAAAAAAACAAATCAATTACATTATACCTATCATATTTCAGTTATCTCCGTCAAAAAATGACTAGTGAAATTTAGATTTTTCATGGACTTTTAGTTCATGTATATTCCTAGTAAAGTCTTCAAATAATTTGAAATCACATTCTCTAGACAAGTTGTAAAGAGAAGAAAAGAGGCATCAGGCACATTAGCATATCAAACGAAAAATAAGGTTAATAAATAAGAATTGAAAATTTTATGTACAATTAAGAATATAAAAATTCTATTTTCCATTCAGAATTAAGAAGATAGCAATTTTATTTTTACACCTCAGAAATACAAAATATAAGAATCAGGTGGCTTCATAACATCTTTAGTTGTAAAATCCCTATTATACAATGATCTATTGATTTTTTTAATATAATCATGCAACATCCTATTTGTACATGGCTCACTTAATAAAAATAAAAAAGTATCAAAATATTGTTGATTAATTGCAACATCTTTACCCTTTCAAATTTCTCCTAGTTACTTTACCTTAGAAAATTCATCTCTTGAAGTTTTCATATGATGAGCAACATTAATTTTTGTAAATGAAATATAAGAATATAGCAAATTCAAGTATTGAAACATAATATGTATGATTTTCTCCAACTTTAAAGTTACCAAACATTTTAGTAATACTCTACTTGGTAAACAATCCAAGGAGGAGTTCAATTTTGAAAATTTCTTATATGGAATTAAAAAATCATTAGCTTTATCAAGTACTTATATAATTAGAAACAAATAATAAATTAATAAATTGAAAGAAAAAACACATCAATTTTGGTAGACCTTGAGATGATTAAAGAAATATGAGAAAAAGTTTTTATTCCTTAATTTATTGTCAAAGTCAAGATCAAAATAAGAATAAATAGTAAATCAAATCTAGAAGCAGTAAATGAGTCTTAAAAAGAATACATTAAATTCTATATTAAAGCTAAATCTTCACATTCTCTTTGACAACATAAAAAATTATATTTAATGAATGTAAAACTTTGATCTCATTTAAAATTTGCTTTAAAGAAAAATTATGTGAATAGACATATAAGTTCTAAGAAAAAAAATATCATCCAAAATGAAATATTTTAGCTTACTATAAAGATATTCCAATTGATCACATGTAAAGTCCAAAAAATAACTGATTTATTATCAAGTCATAACTCAAATGAAAATAAAATTAATTCTTAAAAAGGCTAGAGTTATCTTCTTTTAGTAGGCATTTGTTTTCTTTAAGATCTTAGTAATCAATTAAAAGATTGTGAACCTAACAAGTTTAGAAGATAATCTTCCTAAAACATTATTGAGATATTAAAAATTCATCTTAAATTTGGAAAAGAAAGCAAGTAAAATGAGCATTACTCTGATTAAAGGTCACTAGATGTTTATCAATTTTTACAAGTCTTTATAATTTTTTAAGAGATTTGAATTCGTCATGTCCAGTTCTTACATATTTTTTCAAAAGTAAATAAAAATAAAAAGAGCATGAAATACAAAAGCAAAATAAGGCAAAAAAGTTGAAATACCTAAAATTCATATATAAAGTCCATCATTCACCTAAAAAATAACATAAAAAGAGAGGGAATTAACTGTATCTTGAAGCAAAAAGAGTAAAGTAAAGCAATATTTCAAAAATATTCTCAGAGGAAAAAATTAACATAAAAAAGAAAAAATGAAATTCAACAAAAAGAAAAAGTAAAATGAAAACAAATACATACAAAGGTTAGATTCATAAATTTCTAAATATTTTTAAAAAATTCACAAAATTAAAAGAATCAGAGAAATCATAATAAATTTCCAAAATGAGTATATAAAACTTTCCACCACCAAACAAATATGAAAATAATTAAAAATAAATTTTGAAAGAATAAAAAACATAAAAAATTTCAAAAAATACAAATCTAAAAATTTCAAAAAATAAAATGGAAAAGTTTAAAGAGAAAAAGAAAGCTGGAAGAAAAAACTGATTCAAGAAAAAAGAAAAATTAAAGAAAAAAGAAAAATGGAGAGATAAATGAAGTGATGATGGAAGGATAAGAAAAAACATAGGAAAAAGAAAGGTGAATTAAAAGGAAGGATTATAGAGAATCTTAGAAAAAAAATAAGAACATACGAAAAAAAATAAAAAAATAAAAGTGAAAAAAATCTTAAACTAGTGACTGACAGTCATTATAAAAATATGAGAAAGTAATTGAAAAATTAAAATGCAAAAAAAAAAAAAAATGGGCATTAAAAAAAAACCTTCTAAACCCATAGGATTCAAAAATAACAATATGTAGATTTTATTTGTACAAGGATTAAAAAATACAAATTTTATGTTATTAGCTTTGAATTGATCTCAGTTTTGATATAACAATAACTTAAGCTTAATTAGCTTATATTTAAATATTTTCAATCTTAGTAATTTTTTTTGAATTAATTTGAAAATAATTTGAAAGATTTTAAAATGTTTCAAACTCCTTTGATGCTCAAAAATATTTTCTTATTGCATATCTTAACTTGAAATATTTTTAATATAAGTTTTACAAGCATTAAAGCCATATAAATGTATCAAACTCTAAGTGGTTATATCGATACAATGCTTAGCAGTAGCTTAAAACTTTGAAACCTTTGATTGTATCAATACTAGCTTCATTTGTTTTGATATACTATAGATTGTATCAATATATTGGCTTGTAAAAGTCAGATTTTTTAAGCCACATATCAATATCCAAACTTAAGTATTGATGCATTGGAATCAGTCAGAAAGTAAACATGTATTTATGAAGCTCACAATAGCTCTCCACCAACCTATTAATCCCAACATCCATATTTCACTCTCAAGCTATAAATAGATGTTTGCAATAGTTCAGGCAGTAAAAGATACCAGGATTGATCAAGAATATCACAAGCAAGCTCAAAATTCTTCAAGCTCTTTATTCTCATCGTACTTGTAATCAATTTGTATTCTTCAAGTTCATTTGTATCTTTTTTCTTTGTACTTAAATTCTAGCAAAGACCCACCTATGAGAGGCTTTTGATTTGTTTGCAAACACTTATTCATTTGACAAGGATTTGTACGAGATTTAAGAATCTAGGTAAAATTCATAAGGGGATTTTAAAAGTTCTTCATAAGGAGATTAAAAAGGCTTTATCTCAGCCATAAAAGATAGCATTGTAAGTAGCTTCAAAGGTAATATTTTTACTAGTGGATTATGAAAATCACGTTGGCAAAGAAGTGCCAAAAAAAGAGGATGTAGGCTCTAAGTTCAATGATCGAACCTCTATACATTGAGTGTTTGATATTTTTTCCTTTAACTTCTTTTTTATCTTTATTTGAATTCAAATATTGATTAAAGTTTATTTTGAGATTAAAATTTTTAAAGAACCAGTTCACCCTCTCTTGGTTTATTCCTCAATTTGAGCTAACAATTGGTATCAGAGTTTTGATTTCTAGTGTAGGTCTAACAACTTTGAAAAAAGATCCTTTAAATAGCTCAAATGGATATTGAAAACATGATACTCAAAGCTTTAAGAAGTTCACATGAGATAAAGATCCAAGATGAAGTATGTCTTATGGCTTTTGAGTTAAATTCTAATCCTGTAGGACTTGCAAGCTATTGAATCATGAGATTTGTCTTCAATGGAGACTATTTATATTGGAAAACAAGGATTAGGCTTTTTATTCAAGCCAATGACTATGAAACGTGGAAGGTTATCGCAAATGGACCACTTATCCCAAAGAAAGGATTAAAAATTTTATTGTGCTAAAAGACGAAGATGAGTTGGATGAGCAAGACACTAAGATGGCATAACTAAATACCATGGCCATGCACACATTATTTTATGCTTTAAGCTCTTGTGGGTACAATAAAGTCTCACTTTGTGATTATGCCAAGCAAGTATGGGACAATTTTGGCAATTACTCATGAGGGAACAAATCAGGTTAAGGAATCCAAAATTAGTATGCTTACACTTAACTATGAATTATTCAAAATGAACCAGACAAAACAACTAAGGAAAAATCGAATAAGTTTACAAATGTCATCAACAGTCTTAATGTAAGAAAAAACTTTATGTGGCATAATGGAATTTAAAAATTTTTTTATTTTGATTAAAATAGATTGTATTGCCATATACAATAAATTTACTGTAATATACCAACCTTTGTTTGTTGATCCACATGCCACATTCAAGCTTGCTAGGGAATGATTTGTTCGAAAGCTTCAACCAACTAGCCTTCTTCATTATTTTCCATTTCCTAGACTGTAGTGTGTGGCACTTGGTCTATGGATCAACATTGGTTTTGTAGCTTAAATTTTCTTCTCAACCACCTTAAGCTATTAGCTCATTGTCACGTAAGAGAGTGATAGTAAATCTCTTTAGCTGGCATCATTAGTTTAACCTAAAGAAGCACCAACCTCTATTTTATAGTGAGTAATTAGGTGGTCTTTAAACTTGAGCAAGATAAAACTAAAAGATTTTCTCTCTCCTTATCTCTATCTTGGTCGATCAGCTTAGGGATAAAGCTTAGCAAATTCGACCAACCCTATAGGGATATAGACCAAGATTTTAGCCAGATACATTAAGGAGGTGTCCACATTTAAATTTATATTTCAATTTTAATTCAAATCAAGCCTCTAATTTTAACTATTTAGATAATATTTTGCAAATCCAATCCTAGTTCAAATAAGATCTGGCAACCTTATTTGAAAAGGATAACTATGTAGTAATTATCTAAACAAAATTAGATAAAGTAAAGTCTCTTTCTTATCTTTCTAATTCAAGTTAAATTAAAAAACTTAATTAATAAGTAAAGATAAGATAATATTACAATTAAAATGTATTTAGGATATTATCTATATTTAAGTTTTATATATATTTAAATAAGATTATTCAGATATTTAAATTAGTTACCACAATAATTAAGTTACCTATATCTCTTAATTTAATCTAATTTCCATATTTACCACAAAATAAACATAATTAATTTAAGTTACAAATCTTTGTTTAAATAAATATTTATCTAAATTAAATACTTACCCTAAGTAAAACATAATTATCTTATTTCCCATTCGCTAAATGAAAAATAGCACACCTATTAGGGGTGTGGCCAATGTACCATTTCACCATTGTGAGAATCAACATACCTTAAGTAATCAGATCGATAACATCTATTAAGGAGTCATGTTGAGTTAGTGAAGGGCCTAATTGGACATATATAATCAAGCTCCAACAATCTATGTAATTTAATATTCTATGTTGAATAAATTAATCACATAATTATTAATCTCAGAGTCATACCATTAAAGACCTAAGACTACACTTCTAATTATATACTGTATTATGTAGGCTTATGAATAGCCTTAGTCCAATGACCTTGTCTTATGTGCAATACTTTTATATGATATTTATGATCAACTTAAGGCTAAAATTCATTTTACTTACTTAATCACTATATCTTAAATGAAAATAATTATTCACCATATAGAATAGCTAATCGTCTAATATATAAATGACCAAGGCCTCATCCATTTTCATTATTTACTATAATGCCTTGTAAGAGGATAACCTTAACTCTTTATGGAAGCTATAATTCCATATCTGTAAGTAAAGTTCAATTGTGTACAAGTTATGTACCCAATGAACCAATCTAATAGTTTACTACTTTAAGATGCTTTAGCCATAAAGTACTCAAGTTATTACATGGAATCAATTACTTACTCACGATTAAGTTAATTATGCAATGAATGTCTAAAGTGAATTAATCTATGTAAATGGAATTATCAATAGATTAATTACACTTTGGTCCAGTCCAATACATCACTAACTCTAGGCAATATATCTATGTTTCTACTTAGGAGTCAACTTGCTTCTGATGGCTAAGATGAACCATCTCCCCGATGGGATTTAGATGAGTTAATAGTCATCATATGAGTTAATTACTCACATTAACCTCCTAAACCATGGACTATAGATTTAAGACTACGTAAATATTATCTTTTTGCATATAAAGTCCATTGTATGAAGCATTTTAACAGTATAAACATAAGTAGTCATGAGACATATTTGCTTATATTTACTTTAACTTTTAAACGGAATAAGAATAGAATAACAATGATATAATGAATAACCTTGAATATATATTAATCAATTAGCTCAAACTGAATGAAATACATTAAAAATATCTTTCATACTTAGGGTATTCCCAACATTTAAGGTACTTGGGAAGACATATCCAAATAAAGAAATGGTGAAGAAGCTTCTAAATAGTCCTTTTAAGTTTTGGGAGGCAAAAGTAATGGCAGTTGAAGAATCCAAGGTTCTTAACGCACTTTTTTTGGATGAACTCATAGGTTTTCTCCTAACCTATGAAATGAAGATCAAACATGGTTAAGAGCCACCAAAGAAAGCTAGTGTTGCCTTTGAATCAACCGTTCAAAATGAAGAAGATGATGAAGAAATGGCCACGTTTATGAAGAGGTTTAACAAGTTCACTAGAATGAATAAAGCAAAAAGGCCTTCAAAAATAGAAAAGGCAAAAAGATAATCAAGTAAGAAAAAAAAGGATTCCTTCATTTGTGATGAGTTCCACATCAAATTTGAATGCTCAATGTGGATAAAGCAAAATTCAAAGAAGCAAAGGAAAAAAAGCTATGGTGGCTACTTGGAGAGATAATGACACATTCAACAATTATGATGATGAAGTAGCCAACCTATGTCTCATGGCTCTTGATAAGCCCAAGGTATCTTCTGATGCTAAACCTTACACATTTAGTGAGTTACAATATGCCTTTGATAAATTAGAATTTGAAACCATGAATTTGAAGTATAGGCAAATGATTTCTAAACTTAAAAAAGTAAATAAATCATTAAGTATGACAAAATATGATCTTTAAAAAAAAGTTAATGATCTAAAAGTTAAGATTTATGACCTGACTAAGAAAAATACAAACTTGCATAACTTTTTTCTAGATTCTATAATAACATCAAAAGTTAAATGACATGCTAGAAATACAAAGAGCTTTCTTTGATCAAGATGGTTTTGGCCATAATGGTATTGAAAAAGGAAACTTATTTGAAGAGTTTCTTTGTGAAACAAAACAAACCATATGATGCATCTATTATGTGTACCCATTGCTATAAACTAGGTCATACATTCCATTCTTGTCCCTTAAAAGTTGTCACTTATAGAGGTTAAATCACTATAAGTATGTGGATTTCTAAGAAAGTTAGCATATATCAAGATGAGGTTACCAAAAAAAAGTGGATCCCAAAAGGCACAAGAATATTGAACACTAATACTCAAGGACCCAAAAAAATTTGGGTACCTAAAAACAAAACATGACTTTGTTTTTGTAGGAAGAAAAGTATTTGTTTCAAGGCAAATTCAACAAGAAAAACTTTTGTAACCTAGATAGTGGATGCTCAAGATGAAAAGATGTGAATCCTGGTAAAGCTTAACCTTATACATTTATTGGATTTCAAAAATCAACATAATAATAAGAAAAGAGCAACAAAAGATGTAAATATAGAAACAATCGTACTTTCTTGTGGATCTTTAGAGAGAGCTTACATGTAATCAACTTTAAAATTTTTAACAAGATTTAAACATCCATATGTTTAGAATTTACCTTGATGTCAAATATTGAGATCATACATATATATATATATCACATATATATAAATAAGCAAAATAAATATATCACATGTAATCTACTAGGATTATGGACTTTTAAACTAAACTAGTTTCCTTGAGCTCTTGGGAAACTAAGTGGTTAATTTCCTTAGGCTACCATTCACATACTCCATGAGTCTTCATGGTTATCTCCTTGGACTTTATATTGGCGCCATCTCCTCTGCATCTTAGAATTCATAAATTCTCTAATTCTATCCTAATCCTAGATTTCTAACTGTGTAACATTTACATACATTTAAGGAAACATTGAGTTACATTCTAAGGGAGTAAGGAGAAAATAGAATATTACAACCCCAAATAATGAAGAGATTAGCAAGGTTTGTAGACCCTATTTATAAAATAAGTACCAAAATAAATAAAATTAACCATCCATAACCTAGTTATACTATGGTCTAGTCCATAATCATCTTTCATGCTTTTATAATCTAATTATAATTCACATTCATGTGTAGCTGTCATCACATAGTGATCACATGTATTCTTTGCATAAATATAAATAAAACAGTTTTAAAATATTTACCAAAACATCTATAAGAATTGGCCATAAACGTTAAAACATTTTTAACCAAGTTTCCAACTTTTAGGAAGTTTATCTTAAAATAAACATTACCTATTTTTTAGCTGATTTATCTAGACTAGGATAAATACTTTTAATTGCATGCTTATAAGATTTTCAAAATAGACATCTTTAAGAATTAAAATAAGGGTAACTTATTTAATAAACATTTAAGAAAGATAGTTTCCAAACTTTAATCCTTTTAGAGAATGTTTATTTCAAGAATCCTTGTTGTCTTAAAACTCTTTAATTAATCCTAACACTTTTAGGAGTCTCAACCATTAGATAACTCTTATTTAATCCAACTAAAACTCATCCCAAAATTTAAGGAATCCAATTTCTAAATAGCATAGTATTATCTGATTCATAAGGATAAGAAAAAACTTTCTCGCAGCTAAAATTCGTAATAGTAATAAGAGCTACTTTTTTTATATTACCACCAATTCTTTATGGCTTCTCATTATTAGTCATTGTTAATAAAGGAAATAAATGAAGAAATTTAGGAATTTCACTCTTACTAGAAAATAGTTTTGATGGAAGTAGGTTGGTCACAATGAAATAGTTCTGATGGAATTTCTCAAAATACTTTTTATTGCTCACAATGAAATAGGTTGGTTATGGTAAAGGAGATTAGGATTTGCAAGCATGAATTTGATTTCTAAGTTATCTAAGTAAAAACTTGTTATTGAATTGCTAAAAATGAAATTTGAAAATAGTAAAGTGTGTAATGTTTGTGTTTAAGGAAAACATATGAGAGCTTCATTCAAACCTATAAATGTTATTTCAACTACTAGAGTATCATAATTTATTCACATTGATTTTTTTAGTCTTACTAGGACATTAACTTAGGTGGTAAACAATATTAATTTGTCATTGTTAATGATTACTCTAGATTTACTTGGGTTCTGTTTTTATGTTCTAAAGATAAAGCTTTAGAAAAATTCATCACTTTTTGTAAAACCATTCAAAATGAAAAGGATATTCTATCTCAAATATAAGAAGTGATCATGGGTTAAAAATCTTGGTTTTCAAAAAATTGTAATGAAATGGTATCAGACATAATTTCTTGGCTCCTAGAACCCTCAACATAATGGAGTTTTTGTGAGAAATAATAGAACCTTGGAAGAAATGGCTAGGACCATACTTTGTGAAAATAATTTACTAAGATATTTTTAGGTGGAAGCAATAAACACTTCTTGTTATATTATAAGTAGAGCTATGGTTAGGATCATTTTAAAGAAAACACCATATGAACTTTTAAAAAAAAAAGACTAACATTAGCTATTTTCATCCTTTTGATGTAAATATTTTGTATTAAATAATGAAAACGTCAATCTTTGTAAATTTGATGCAAAAAGTGATGAAGGCATTTTTTTTTTGGCTATATAAATTCTAAAGCTTTTGAATTTTTAATAAGAGAACCTTAGTTACTGAAGAATCTATTCATGTTATATTTGATAAAGCTAAGTCAACCTTGAGAAAAGAATCTCTTGATTAGAGGTGGTAATTGGACAGGTTCAGATGGGTTCGGGTCAGATAATTTCGGGTTTAAGTTCTTTTTGGTTTAGGCTTGTTCAGCTTTACACCTATTCGGGTTCGAGTCTATTCGGGTTTTGACCTTTTTGGGTTTGGGTCAAGTTAGAGTAGTTTTTACGTCATTTTTTATTTTATGTTAAATGTAATCACTTTTACATAATTTTGAATTCTAAGCTCAGGTCTGAATTTGGCCCAGTCTGGCTCGAAACAATCTTAGTTTGGTTCTTGAAAAAATTTTAAATTCTAAGCTTAGGGCTAAATTTAGCTAGCTTGCCTATTTAAACACAAATCACTATTTATTATATTAAAAAATTATTTTTATATTAATATTTATATATATTTTATACCTAAATTTAAATAACAACATATTTTTTATTTAAAACATATTATTTTGGGTAGAGCCTGCCTGAAACATAAAATCTGAGACCCAAGCCTAATCGTGCTGGGCCTATTAGGCTAGGCGAGCTGTCCAGCCCATGGACAAGTCTAGTTGCTAGTCTAACATGTAATTTTTTTTATTTTTGATATGGTATTATTTATTATGGCTTTCATATTTTTTTAATTTACCTTATTACTTTGTTATAATTTTATCATACTATACTTATTATTACTTAAAATAATAATAATAATAATAATAATAATAATAATAATAATAATAATAATATTCAAAGAAGTATTTAAAATTTTACTACAAACGTAAATAAACTCTCAATATTTAATGAGTTTGACTAACTAAATTAAAAATTATAACAAATTGATGACATACTTTATTGAGAATGTTTTCAAAGCTCATGATATGATTTACTTTTTGATAAATAATTTTATCATATACAGGTCTGCTCATAGGTCAAGCTACCTACCTAACCAATTGGGCCTGGGCTCAAGTTCTAATATTTTTGTTTTAGCCTAGCCTAGCGTTGCTTGGAACAGTGATTTTAAATTAAAATAACATATCTTTTATTTTAATTTAATTATAAAATATATAACTATTAATAAATAAATATTTTTAATGTAATGAACAATAATTCTGACTTAAACGGGCAGGTCTGGGCATGTTATAAAGTTATGGGCTTAGGATTTTAAAAAAATTTGGATTGCGGCCCAGCTCAACCCATGAACAAGTTTAACATATATAAAATATAAATTAAGTTTTAAATATTTAATTAAATTATTAAAAGAATATCAAAATAAAATTGATAATTAAAGTTTTTGCTTTATAAAAAATTATTTAATTATGATTTCATCATATTTATTTTTAGTATTAAATTCGGGTTCGAGTTTAGGTCAAGTCAGGTTTGGGTTCTTTGGAGTTCAAGTTCCTTATGGTTTTTTTGGGTTTGGGTCATTTTGGGTTCGGGCCATTGACTTTTTTGGTCAGATCAGGTTCGGTTCGAGTTGGAGCTTGGGTTTTTTTATCAAATTTTTAGGTTCGGGTTCATTTTGCCACCTCTACTCTTGATAAAGATGATGTAGAAATATATCAAGAAAATCAAGTTGAAGCATCACAAAAAGAGCATGAACAAGATGTTCAAGAACAAAAGCCATAAAAAAAAGATCAATTTCATGAGTCAACTCAAGTTGAAAGAGAAAGAAATCACCTAGAGAGTGGACCTATATCAAGAAAGGTGAAATTTTTAGTGATCCAAAACAAGGGGTAAGAACTAGATCCTTTCTTAGAAATGTATGCAATCATGTAGCTTTTTTTCTCAAATTAAACCTAAAAATATTAATGAGGCCTTAGGAGATTATCATTGGATTATGGCCATGCAAGAAGAGTGAATCAATCTGTGAGAAGTTCAAAATTTGGTAAAGAAACCTAGTAATTATCCTATCACAGGTACAAAATGGGTGTTTAGAAACAAACTTGATGAGCGTAGAACCATTGTTAAAAACAAGGCTAGATTAGTAGCTAAGGAATATAGTCAAGAAGAAGGAATTAATTATGATGAAACTTATGCTCACATAGCTAGATTAAAAGCCATTAGAATATTTTTAGCTTTTGCATGCTTTAATGATTTCAAGTTATTTCAAATTAATGTTATAAGTGCATTTCAGATGGTTTTATTAATAAGGAAGTTTATATTGAGTAACCTTTCAATTTTTGAAATCTTCATTATCCTAGTCATATCTTTAAACTTTTGAAAACTTTATATGGTTTGAAGCAAGCTCTTAAGGTAGGTATGAAAAGCTTTCAGAATTTTTTAATTAAAAAGGCTTTGATAGGGGCAAAGTTAGCACAACTCTTTTCTTAAAGTTAAAGGCAAGGAGATGCTAGTAGTTCAAGTTTATGTTGATGAGTCTCTTTGTCAACAATTTTCTAAACATATGCAAGGTGAATTTAAGATGAACATGATAGGACAATTAATATTTGTTTTGGGATTACAAGTCAAGCAATCTAAAGATGACATCTTTATTAATCAAGCAAAATATACAAATGAGTTTACTCAAGAGATTCAAAATGGATGAAATAAAGCTTTGCACCACACCTATGAGTACTTCAATAAAGCTTGAAAAGGATGAAAAAGGTAAATATGTTGACTCTAAACTTTATAGGTTTAAGATTGGTTTATTGCTTTATCTTATTACAGGTAGAACCAATATAAGGTTTAGTGTATGTCTATGTGCTAGATATCAATCTTCATATAAGGAGTCACCTTTAGTTGCCATAAAAAGAATATTTCATTATCTTAAAGACACTTCCAATTTAGGCTTATGGTACCAAAAAGTGTGACCATATGCTTTGCATGCTTATTTGATGCAAATTTTGGTGGCTGTAAAGTTGACAGGAAAAGCACTTTCAATACTTATCAATTTCTTAGAAATGTGCTTATATCACGGCTTTCCAAGAAACAAAATAATATTGCTTTGTCCATAATCAAAACAAAATACATATTTACAGGAAGTTATTGTGCCCAAATCTTATGAATAAAACAACAAATAAAGGATTTTAGAATTACCATGGACCATATTCCTATTGAATATGATAATCCTAGTGCCATTAATCTACCTAGAAATCCTATTCGACATTTTAGAACTAAGCACGTTGAAATTAGACACCACTTTATTAGAGATCATGTTCAAAAAGGTGATATTGTGCTTGAGTTTGTTGATAACTTGCATCAATTAGTGGATATTTTTACAAAACCTCTTGATAAAGAAAGATTTTGCATCATTAGTAGTGAACTTGAAAGATTTTGCATCATTAGTAGTGAACTTGAATTAATGAATGCTCTTTGATCATGTTTTACATTTTATGATGTAAACAAGTTTGCTAAGTATTGACATATCATATAAACTTGCTCGAATGATGCCTAAATTATGGAAACCTTGTTTGCTATGTCAACCTTGTTTTATGGACCTATTTGATAATGCATGAACCTAATAAAAATTCCTTGATGTCAATTTGGTGACATGATAATTTGACTTGAATTGTAATCTTATCTTGTGATGAATGAGTTTATTGATTGATGAGTGAGTTTTTAAATCATTGAATTTAGTTTTCTTGGACATATGTTTTGATGGATGATGCATGAAAATGTCCTACTTAGTTTAACATTGCAGGCTTTGGTTCAATACTCTGTTTTTAATTTGCAAATGAGTTTTTGATTCAACTTTTCCATAAAAACACTAGTTTATTGATTTTTCATCCTCATGACTTATTCCATGCATAATGTTTTAATTTTATATTGTTTAGTATGAAAATTCACAAGTATTTAAGCTCTTTGATCACTTTTCAAAAGCCATGTACCGATATAATATTCATTGCATCGATAAAATCTTTAAAAATTGGAAAGACATGGTTTTTGTTCATTGCATCGATACAATGTTGCTCATATCAGGCCTTTTTCATACATATCGTTGTTTTTCATCAAAGCCTCTTACCTCGATACCTTAACTAATTTTTCATCAAAATTACATTTTCTTTACTTTCTTACCTTTTTTCATCTCAATCTTCAAAATCATCTTCTTTTATCTAATTTATTCCAAATCCCATCAAACTCATCCAATTTGATTTTTTTCCAATCCCTAACTTCATTTTCTTAAAACCTCTATTCTTTTTGTTAAATCCTTGATGTTTACTTTGATTTTCCCTTCCTTAATCAAACCCCTTTGCCTTTATTATGTTTTGGTGTAAACTCACTATTCTAATCACTCAAACTCATCTTTAAAACCCATTACCCATAAGGTGTTCGATCTTGTGCCCCAACCAACCTACCCACGGTGCCTTGCCTTGCCCACTACTGGCCCATAGCACGTTTGTCGTAATGTGTTAAATACAAGTTTGACATGTTAAACTTAAACAAATAAATTTTATTTTTCTCATATTAGGACGAGACTGAATTGTTGGATGAATCACTTATCCAACTTAACCTTAAATTTTAATTACAAAATGACCAAATATCTCAAAGTCATCACCAACTAGTTTCACCTATCGAAACTCATATTTTAGGGGTTATGAGACCCTTGAAAACAAGCTCCAAAATCTACATTTATACTAAAGTTCACGTGAAAAGGTTCGGGAGTCTATTACAATCACGAGTAAGGATTGATCCCTCTTATGACACCCGAAAACCAATGCCTTTTAATTACGTGTTAACTGAAATTTCAATTATAATTGGTTTTAATTAAATTTTTTGGTATTTATCCCTATTTTTTGAAATTATTTATAATTAATATTATCATTCTTATCTTAAGCAAAATCAGATTTTTATATTTTTTTGAAAATCAAAATATTTTTTGTAACTTTTCAAAAAACCTAGAGGATACAAAAGTTTTATAGTTTTTTGAAAAATTAAAAATTCTAATTTACTTATTTAAAGAAATTATTTTTTTGTATAAAATAATTAACGAAATGGCTTCTATATGCTGGAAGCACACCTACAGACTATTTTAACTCAAAGATATTCAAATTTTTGAAAAAATATTACATTATAATTAACATATAAACATATTAAATTAAAACCATAACATCATGAAAAATAACTCCAAAGTACATACATGAAATTGCGAAATGATCCTTTGATTATGGAAAAATAATCTAAATGGACCTAGCATGCATGGACATTATAGAATGGTCTCTAAATCATAGAAATATGATTTAAATGCATGAAATTTGCATAAAAGTCTCTAAGTCATAGAAAATGACCTAAATGACATTAAAATGCACGAAGTGATACATGGACATTATGGAATGGTCTCTAAATCATAGAAATATGATTTAAATGCATGAAATTTGCATAAAAGTCTCTAAGTCATAGAAAATGAC
>JBBYHL010000004.1:4125671-4156464 GCA_038381835.1 Adansonia madagascariensis
AGTTTGACCTTTCAAAAATTTTAAATTCAACAAAAATATAATAAAGTTGTTGAAGTAGAAATTTTCATGGCTCCCAAAGCTTCCGTATGCCTTTTGAGATATCAATTTCAATAATCAAACAGAAAAGTTTTGTCACCAAAGAAATATCATATTTCAACGTCGTCTACAGCTCATTTTTTTTTCTTTCTTTTTTTTATGTCAATAATCGACAAATTTTCACTTTCGATGGTTATGACTCACGATAGCTCTTTTAAAAAGTAGAAAAATGAATTTTCCAATACGGTGCTTAATTAAAGATAATTCCAAACCTGAGGCGGCCAGGCCACTGGTGGCAATTAAAAATCAAGGCGGCAGCTCATTCTTGGCAACACATGAACCGCCAAGGGTTCCAACCACGGCGGCCTTTGCACTACCCAGGATTTGGGTGGCGTTACCACCACATCTACGACTAGAATCTCGCCATCACCGCAAATAACGCATAATCTTCCAGCAGCAGCGGCCATTTGGCGTGCCCCTTTAAGCCTCTCCGTCTTCATTATCTTCTCCCAATCATCGCAGTCTTGGTTATACCTTGTCAGTACTCCCTTACCCTCGTCTACGGCATATAGTACTTCCTCGTCCATGGCAGCAACGGGTCCTCTCCAGCCAGCCACCATGCCCTCCGGCATGTCTTCCCAGATGTCATTATCCACGTCGTAAAGAGTCCCTTGTTTAGCCACGTTCACCATACAAAGCTTCCGTCTCCAACCCGTCGCGTCGACGGCGTCTCTGCTGAATCTCCCATCTTTCAGCTGCCTCATTTTCTTCCATCTGACGTCATTCATTTCATCATCCTCCAAATCCCACCTCTCACAAGACCTAGCTACGTCGGTGGAGAAGTTGGACCCAATCCCACTGGCGACGTAAATGTTGGGGCCAGATGCCCCTGCTACACACCAGCGGCGCGGATTGGCCATTGGTGGACCCAACCGCCATGAGCGAGAGAGCGGAGAGAATACGTGGGGCCGGGATAAGGCTGGATTAAAATCGGGGGCAGTGGCGGCTAAAAGGACAAGATTGCCAGAAACTGAAATGGATTGAACAGGAAGGTTGCGGGATATGAAAGAGGGGTGATGCACAAGGAGACGAAGAGGTCCAGGGGGTGAAGGGACCACTTCCCACTTGGACGACATCGAATCAAAGCTCAACAACTGGATTTCATTATTTTTTGATGAGAAGAGAGTATAGAGAGAAGGGAAAGGAGGAAAAACAGGGGAGTAGATTAAGCGCCGCCATGACCGGCAAATGGAGTAAAGCAAGGAAGGGCGAACACGCGAGAGGCAGAGTTCCGCTAGGTGATCCGGCAGGCCTGGTATTAGAGGCTGTAGTTCTTGCCACTCGTGGTGGTTGTAGCGGTGGGCTAGCAGCTTTTGACGTTTGTTGGGGCTGGGGGATTCGCCCATTCGCGAAGTTAAAGCTGGAAAGGGATGGGGGCGGTTTGGGATGAGATTTGGGAGCCTAAAATGGGCGGTTTTTTCATTATCCTATTCCTATGGAAAGAAGCTCTCACGTTATATTTCTTTTCTTAACCAAAACACGTTAAAGAGTTGTCATTGGTGGAGAAGTGGGAGCTCGTCATTTTATATTAATGCACCTCAAATAAATTGTAAAAGTTGGGATTGCGGCCTCTTCTCACTTAATTCAGGAATGTGCCACAATTTCTTGTTTATTTCGATTATGTGTATCTCTATTTATATTGTAATGAAGTTTTGGTTTCATTGAATTAGATAACAATAATTTAATAAAATTAATAAAAAATTTTAAAATTATAAATAATATATTAATAAAATTATATAAATAATTTAATTTAAAAAAAAATAAAAGAAAATAACTATCTATTTTTTGTTTAAGAATCATAAACTTTTCTTTACTTATTATTTTTATTTTTTTCTTACCCATTATTATTCAAATAACTTCTTATCATAAAAAAACTAATAACTTTTTTCTTACTATCTTTTAAAAACTACTCATATCTTTTTAATATCATTGCTTATATTAAAATATTAATTTTAAGTTTTGATCATACACATTGTGGGTGGGACAAATTATAGTATAAAAATTTTTTAAATTTTATAAATAAATTTATTAAGATAATGTTTATTTTCTCAATGTATATTAAAATATTTTAAACATAATTAAAAATAAACGGATTAACATCTCAATACAATAATAGTAAAATTTTATAACTTTATAAATGAGTTAAAAAATTACTATATTTATATATATATTTTTTATACACTGAGAATATTTTATTATATTTGTGAAATTAAAAAATTTTACTTTTTTATGATAATAATCTAAAATAAAATATATGATAAATTCATAATATTATTTTAAAATTAAAATATTTTATTATCAATATATTAAATAAAATTTTTTATATATAATGAAATTTGAATTTATAATTTTTTAAAAATAATAATAATACGAGGACAACCGCGTGCCACCATCAAAATACCGGAGCTCTTGCTTCTTGTTAGTGAGGTCAAACAGCAGTAGCGAAAATTTCTAAAACAATCGAACAAATAAATAATAAAGAGAGGGTAAGGGTTAAGAACTCGCCCATGCTTTGACCAAGTCAAATGGTTGGCGTTCACATATACAGCCCTCAGAGGTAAAGGCAGTATAGCACGTTGGTCTTCTTGGTGTAATTGCCTAAGGTTCGATATAATAACAAATCCTATCTATGTTGCATTAATTACAAAATTATTTAATTATTATTTTAAAAAATTATATTTAATATATTATTTTTTAAATTATATATATTAGTAGGCTGTTTATTAAAATAATATTTTTTTTATTTTTGGGTTTAGGCTTTTTTTTTTAAATTAATTTCTCGAAATAGATTTATTTTTTATTTGCGGTGAGAAATCAGTAAATAAATGGTTGATTTATCAATTACACATGGAAAATCGGTAAATCAATTGTCAATCTCTCATTTGTAAAATTGAGAAATAGGCAGGTGATTAGTTGATTTCTTAATGGCAAGTGAGAAATCAGCTAATCACTTGTCGATTTCTCACTAGTATATAAATTTTTTTATTGAGAAATCAACTAATCACCTACTGATTTCTCACTTGCATGTAAGAAATTAGCAGTTGATTAGTCTATTTCTCACTTACTCAAAAAATTTACTACCTAAAAAAATAAAATAAAAAAAAATTAAGGGTCATGGATACCCGTGACTCTCCTTCAAGTGCTCCCCACCCTCATATGAGGGGGGAATTATTTGTGTAGGAGGATCAGTACCCGTAACCTTCTTGCAAGTGTCCCCCCATACTTTTAAAAATTATAGGTGGGTGTGCCTCTGACTCCCTTTAGGGTGGAGCTTCTTATAAAAGGAGCTTCGCTTTCTTTAGCCTCTCCTTATCTACGAGTAGAGAAAATCTAAATTGAATTATTTGAGATTTAGGTGACTGAATCAAGTAGCTTTTTGTAATGTATGATTTATTTTTATTTGTAAAAGTATTTTTGGGTAGGACTATACAAGTTTAAATTTTTTTAAGGTATGATTTCTTTTCTTTTCTTTTTTTTTTGTAAACGTTTAAATTTGTTTTTTAGGTTGACTATAGGAGTTTAAAGTTTTTATGTTGTGATTTATTTTTATTTGTATTTTGATTTTTGGGATATTTCATCTAAAGATGATAAAATTTAGTTTAATTGCATTAGTATTTTTATTGAAATATTAGGTAATTGTTATTTTTCATTACTAAATATAAAGTATTTAGTAATAATTAAAGTTATTTTTGTTGTAATTATGTTTATTTTTTGTTAAAATCATGATTGCTAAGAAGGGAGTTTCAGTTTGAAAAGATTAAGCCATTTGAATATTTTGAAGGGATGCTTTATTTCTATTTGTGGAAATTGAGTTTAAGTTTTGCCTAAAGGTTAGGTCATGATGAATTTAAATGAAAATTGTTGGTATAGGAAAATTTTCGATCAATTCAATGGTATAATCATTATCATTATTGAGATTATAAAAGTATTATATATCGTCAAGGATATTATCTGAGGTACTAAAATTTTGTTAATCATATATTTAAAACATTACTAATTATAAATTTTATAACTAATAAATTAATGACTTTTTTAATAAGATACTCAACTAGAGTTATGGTTGCGAAAAGTTTCTTCTGAGCCACTTAATCCTCTAATCTAAAACTATTTAAGAATAGCAAAATTTTACCACACGATCTTACTAAACTGATATCAATATGAGTACGGGCTAATATATGCATTAATTTAATGATGGAGACCTGGGATGCACACATTTCATTTTCTATGCACTGGATGCACGCACAATCACTCTAAAGGGTATTGCACTTCAACAAGGTCTACCAGTTGATGGTAAGGAAGTAATAAAGGAGAGCTTGTTACATTGGGAGGTTGAGTTTGAAGAATTATTTAGTATGATTCCTCCAAAACACTGTATTAAAGGCTCAACAATCAAAATAACTTGGTAGACACAAATGCTCAATAATATCCTTGAACATGCAACTAGAATATGCATGATTAGAGAATTTTAATGCCCGATAAATTTGAGAATTAGGTTCATTTGATGTATCTTCCACTTTTGGTAGATTTAAGTGAGGTTGCAAAGTATAGTTGGGGTTTCGCATATTTAGGGCTCTTATATAGGGAACTCTACGATACAACAATCAAAGGGATGCATAACATAAGTGGCTGTTTAATAATGCATTTCTTGCACCACTGGTTAGTGAAGATCTTGTATATCCTCTTGTGTTAAGGTAATAAACTTAGGTGTTTAATTTATATTACAACATATTGTACTTGCATATTAGTTATTAAGATATTATATTTATTTGATCAGATGGTGTAGTCTGAAGGATTTCATCCATACTACGTAGTAAGCATTAGAGCACAACTAGATCCCATGGGTAAAATAAGGTAAATATTTTAATAGTCTACCTCAAGTACATGCATATTTAACCCAGTGTATTGCATAGTGTTCACTAGTAATTTCTATTTTTTTCGTAGTTTCTATGGAGGCCATATCTTTCTAATGAAATTATGGCTTGCCTCACATTGGAAGCTTATCGACATAGCCATATTTAGAAGGCAAATACAATATTAACATGTGTTTTTGTTATGGAGTGGCACCGGGCAAATAGGGTCCTACACTAGTTTGGGATGCAGCATCCAATCCTTCAAACACCAGTGAACCTTGACAAAGTTCATAGAATTGACAAGTGTGGTAATAATGCAAAAAAATAGGCCACAAAGCATTCAAAATGGATTTGCTTTTGGAGAAAACTTTCCAAACTAATTGCTAATGGTCCTAAAATTCTGAACAACAATTTTATAGCATCAGATGAATACATCAGATGGTTTTATACTCAAGGCCAATCTTTTATTTGTCCATTGTCAGGACTTCAGGATGTTAGGAGTATGTCATATGATCAACAAAATTTAAATCCAAACTCTCCTATAGAGCTTCATAGACATAATCGATGACATAAAGTTAGTCAGAGTATGAGTCCACCTACTTCGACACATGTTGACAATGTTAGTGCACCTAGGATGTCATTTAGTCATCCTAATTAGAACATGATCTTGGATTATCATCCAGTCACTGATATTCTTTTAGTCACCCTAGGATGACAATGACGATAGAAAATATCGGTTGGAGCCACCAATAAGTAGGTTAGACGCTGACTTTTGAATTAGATTTCTTTAGCATATATGTCTAACTTATATCAGTTTGGTACCTCATCTTTTGCCTTTAGTGGTACTAGTACCTAACTTATTTTTAGGGCAACAATTGCTTATTCCTCTAGTAGTGGGTTACCATTTTTAGATATGGTATATATTGGTATGGCTATGAGTGATTTATGGTTTCAGATATTACAAATGAAGGCAATCAAGAAGAATCCACTCAAGAAAAGGCCATTCAGCAATTATGGGGTTAATGTAAGCAATAAACTCTAGTTAAAACTATTATGTCATTTAAATCCAATTAGGTTAACGTGAGCAATTGACTCATGTTAAGACTATTATGTTAAGCCATTCAGTAATTATAGGGTTAATATGAGCAATTAACACATATTAAGACTATTATGTCATCTAAATCCAATTAGAGAGATGGCTTGTCTTGGCCATATGGAACGGGTCGATTCTTAAGTAAAGACATAGATGTATTGCTGAGAAGTGGTGATATATTAGACTGGACTAAACTGTAACTAATCCATTAATAAGTTCATTTACATGGATTAATTCACTTTTGACATTCATTGTGTAATTGGCTCTATATGTATAACTTGTATACTTTGAAGTTTCAAAGGCTAAAGCATCCCAAAGTAGTAAGCTACTAGACCGGTTCATTGGGTATATAACCTATTCTCAATGAGAGCTTTACTTATAGATATGGAATATAGCTCCTATAAAGAGTCAAGATTATCATCGTAAAAGGCATTATACGAGATAGTGAAAATGGATAAGGCCTCGATCATTTGTATGTCAAATGATAAATTGACCACATGTGGTGAACAGTCATTTTCACATAGAGAGTATAATGGAGCTTTAAGATAAAGTGATCAAATAGGTAAAATGGACTTTAACCTTATGTTCATACGGAATATTATATGAGTTTATTACACATGTAATAAGATCATTGGACTAAAAGGCTATTTATAAAGCTTACATAACATGGTATATAATTGGGAGTGTCATCTTAGGTTTTTAGTGGTATGACTCTAAGATTAATAATTATGTGATTACTTATTAGGTATAAAATAATTAATACATAGATTATTAGAGCCTAATTATATATGTCCAATTGGTCCCTCCACTTGGTCAACATAATTTCTTAATGGATGGTTATTGATCAAAAAACCTGAAGTCAAATGATTCTTAATATGGTGAAGTGGTGCGTCAGATACATTTCTTTTAGGGGTGTAGATGTTTGCTTAAATAAAGAACAACTTTTTGGTGTTGTATTTAATACATTAAATAATGTATCTCTTAAATCATTGCACTAACTTTAGGTTGTTATTGTGTATAGTAGTAAGCAATGGTCGTACCCACATAGATTGTTCTCAATTTATAAGTTTATGATGCCAAACTATAATCTAATATATGACTAAACAAATTAAAAAACTTCACAAAAAAAAAAAACTAAACTTTGATGGGGGGTTGATTGTATTGAGATGCAAATAAAATAAGAAACATAAAAGTAAAAGTAAAACTAAATGTCACAATATGGCTTGGATACAAATCCTAATCAGCGTAACTTAAAATGGTGGGTGTGCCTTCCATTCCTATATATATATATATATATATATATATCTACATATCATTATTTTTCTTTAATTTTAGGGGCCATATCATTATTATTTTTTCTTATCATTCCTTTTTTTTGTCTGGGGACTGAGTTGTTGAGATGAATTACTCACTCAACTTAACCCTAAATAGTTGTTACGAAATGACCATTTATTTTGGAGTTGCCACCAATCTATTTTTTCTAGGTGAGATTGGCCACCTATCGGAGTTCATATTTTGCAGGTTATGAAACCCATAAAAACAAAACCCATGGTCGACGTTAATACCAAAGGTCACGTGAAAGGGTCTGGGAGTCAGTTACAATCACGAGTAAGGATCGATTCATCTCGTGATGCCTGACAATCGATACCTATTAACCATGTTTTAACATTAATTTTGATTTTTGTTAGTTTTCAATATTAAACATTAATTATATTTCACACACACAATATTTTATAAAACAAATTTATTATTCTGTGTGCAAAAATCGAGTTTTAACATTTTGAAAATCAAAATATCTTATGCACCATTTTGGAGAACTGGAAGAGCACGAAAGTTTTTATCATTCCCTTTTGTTCCCCACTAGAAAGTTGGTGGAATACAAAAGGTTTTAAAAATCAAAATATCTTTTGTATCCTATTAGAGAGCCGGAAGAATACAAAAAGTTTTATTTTTTTGAAATTAAAAAAATCTTGATTGTCATTTTTTAAAAGGATATCTTGTTATCAAAATAACCAGAACAACCTCTCTCATATGCTGGGAGAAATTCTAGGTACTATTTTAACATAGAGACATTGCCTTGATTTGCAAAACTTCCAATTTTATTAATAATATTAAAAATAAAAATAAAAATTACCTTAAGACTTGATTTAGACATAAAGTATTAAACTCAACTTTAAGGATTCGAATATGGTTGATATGACCAATATGTCCCCCTAAAAACACCTTCAACATAAAAGTATCCCAATGACCCTAAAAGACTCGATTCTAAAATAAATTAATTCATTGTCCCTAAAGTGTACCTTCGACATAAAAGTATCCCAGTAACCTAGAGGACTTGATGACATCATAAATATGTGAACCTATTCCGATTGTAGACCTTCAACATATCAGTATCCCGATGATCACATATGACTTAGTTCTAAGGTAAATTACTAAAACACCCTTAGGTATGCTTTTGACATAGAAGTATCTCGGTACCCTAAAGGACTCTATAACTTCATAGACAAACGAACCTATTCCTACTGTAGACCTTTAACATGGAAGTATCCTAGTGATCACATAGGACTTGGTTCTAACATAAATTATTAAAATACCCTTAGGGTGTACCTTCGACCTATAAGTATCTTGGTACTCTAAAGGACTTGATAACTCTATAAAAAGATGAGTCTATCCCTATTATCCACCTTCGACATATATGTAACCCAATGATCATAAAGGACTCAGTTCTAGGGTAAATTACTAAAATGCCCTAAGGTATACTTTCGACATAAAAGTATCCTAGTATCCTAAAGGACTGGAAAATGATATGAAATGACAATTATACGCTCCATGGGTAACTTAAATATCAAGGTTGAGCTAAAATGCCAAAATTGCTAGCAGGTACTTAATCTTTGAAAATTGCATTTCATAGCCCTACCGAAAAACTAGAGGAATACAAAAAGTTTAAATATTTCCTACACCTTTTCTCAAGACCAAAGGAATGCTAGGAATATTCTTAAAATGTCAAAAATATTTCATTAACTTTAAAATACAATATTTTTCTAAATGATCCCTAAACTTTGCAAACTTTGCAAAATAGTGCTTACATGAAATACATATCACAAAATAACATATAACACATTATAAAAATCATAGAAATCATACCAAAGATCAGATAATCAATTAGGCCAAGTACCTATGGCCTTGGAATTTACAATTTTGCAATAAGGCCTTAAATTTTTTAAAATTACAAAATAACCCCAAAATGATGAAAAATACATAAAACATATTCATACACATCAGAATAAACATGAAAACACTTTCATAAGTATCCACAAGGAATCAGCCAAGCATGGATGGCCTTGAAACAAAAGTTTTTTATTTTTGGAATTTAGTCCCTAAAATTTTCATATTTACAAAATAGGCTAAAAAATCAAAAACATCATAAACAAGCCTATACATGGTTTAGTCAAGGTTGGAGTCACCATTCCAAGGCCTTCAAAACTTTGGAAAAATTATTTTTTAGCCTTAAAAACTTTCAAACTTTACAAAATAGTCTTAAATATCAATAAATAAATTGAATCCAAGGCTATATATCATTCGGCCAACATGGTTTTTCAGCAAGAAAATGATTTTTTCTGTCACATATTTTCATATATATTAATAAACATACATGTTATGATTTTTACCAAGCATAAATAAGCATAAAAACATAATAAATAATGAATAAATCAATATAAATCAACATGAAAATATTAAGAAAAATAACATAAATATATATACATGAAAATAACAATATATCTACCAACAAACACAAATAATCTCAATGAAAATCAATATATTGCTAATAAAATTTAAGTAAAACAACAAAATCAAGAAACTCTAATCGTAGCCATCATACTTGGCCTTTCAACATGGATTAAAACTCATTAGCACAAGCATGATTTTAGGTCACTGGAAGGAAGAAAAATGAATGAAAGTAACAAAAACTAAAAATTTTCTAAGTATTTTACCTTAAAAATGTGGAGAATTTTTTTCTTGATTTTTAGTAAGTATTTTAGCTGTTTTTTTTTTTTTTTTGGTTAGGAAAACATTAGGCTTTGCTAGAAGAATCCATCCTTTATTTATAGAAGATTCAAGTCAGCCAAGGGTGGAGCTTCCACCAATTTCTACATTTTTTTTTCTTTTATTTATTTTATTTATTTTTTTATTATTTGTTTAGGTTTTTTTTTTCATTTTGACAAAGTTTAATTAATGAATTTATCATTTTGCATGATGATGTCATGCATAAAATAATCATCTAGAAATATAAGAGAGAAAAAAAATTAATTTGAAGAAAAACAAATTATAGTGACTAAATTATAACAAATTAAAAATTTTATATTCAAAGAATAAAATTTCACATAACAAATTAAGTTAAAAATTTAATCAAAAAAAGTTTCTTGGACATGTTAAAAACAAAAATGGGTTCATTGGGCTTTTCAAAAAACTATTGGGCTTATCGAGCCCATTAAAAAAATTTACAAGTTTTAAGGCCCGTGATATGAAAAAATTTTGGCCCATTAAAAATAAAATTAATAAAATTTCTATGAAAAAATTCAAAAAGAATTTTTTTTGGAGAAATATTATGTGCAAGAAAAAGGCAATGAAAAATTTTGAATTTGTAAAATCTTATGACCAAAAACCTTTCAGAAGAAAATTGTCATTTGAAAAAAATGCAAAACTCATAAAATAAATTGAATTTTAAAAAAATTTATTTAATATGAATTTGACAATAATATTTGTAGAATTTTAAAAAATTATAAACTTAGAAAAATCCCCTTGAAAAAATTTATAAAGTAGAAAACTTCGTATCTCGGAAAGGAAAAAATTTCAAAAAATATGTTTAAATTTTATAAAAATAAATTTATCCAAGATATTAGTCAAAACATTACTTTATAAAATAATAAAGATGAAAACTTGAAATCTAGAATAATTTTTATCAAGAAAAATTTCACGAGTATGATTCTTGCAATACTGTGAAAAGTTCAAATTTAAGTCCCAAAATTGACAACTTGATACCTCATAGTAAAAAATACCAAAATGAATTTTTCCTTGAATATAATGATTTTTACGAGTGGGTATCAACATAAATACTACACGATTATTGATAAAAATATACAATAGTCAACTTCCCAAATTTTATAAAAAATTCTCAAAAAAATTCTAAAAATGGTAAATTTGACCTTGATAACACTCAAAAAAATAAATTTCAAAATTTCAAAAGAATAAGATTAAAAGCTAATTTTATACCTTGGTATTTATCTTTTTATCTGATATTTATTCTCTACGACCCTTAAAATGGTTGTCACGTGCACGTGTAGCCATTTAAACACAACTAAATAGGCCTTGAAAATGTCTAGTCCACCTTGAGAAGCCAACCCCTATCGTGCTGCTATTAAATTCTTGATCTCGGATGTTTTTAGATTATCGGGGAAGAGGCCTGGACAAAATTAGGTGTCAACACTAAGGTTTAAGAAAACAAAATTTTATATTTAGCAAAGTAACAATAATCATGAAAAATGTGGTTAAGGAATCATTCACCACCAGTAAACATAAACTATGAATCAATATTAGAATTATCTCCAGTTATCTCTTGAAACTACCAACCATAGATAGCAACAAACACTACTACCCCAATCTTTCCTTAATTTGTTGTTAAATAGAACAAGCTCCTTATTTAATCCTTAACTTTTAAATAACCTAGAATAAGGTCTATAGATTTAATCTGATAGAAGTTTTAAGATAAGAAAGATAGGTTCATCTGAGCAATAAACACACAAGCTTGGATTATTTAACTTAGATTATGTTCCATATTGCAATAAAAAAAACTTAACCATAATCATTGATCGCAAACTGCTACTAATGAGTAGGAAATCAAGACAATTATAGACCAAGATTTCTAATCTAGAAATAAATAATTATCAAGGTATATTTAGTTTTGCACCTAAACAAAACAAGATAAGAATCATAATCTTTTTTTATGGAAGAACATAAGCAATTTCAATTGATAATTGATGAATAATTTCAAAAATCAATTACAAATCCAGCTTTGAAATCACCCTTAACCATAAAAGGATTTAGTTACACATGCTTGATGTGCTCAAGGATAGATTTATAAGAAAATTCTAGCAAGAATGAAAGAAAAAGAAGAGGAAAAAAGAAAAAAAGAGACTCAAGTATGGTGGCTGGTTATAGTCTCCTCCTTCTCCTCTTCATCTTATTATTCTCCTTGTTCTCCCCTTCTAGTTCTCCTTATTTTGCTCCCAACATCCTCTTAATTCTAATTTTTTCTCCCCTTAAATGCCAAGGTTAATTCTCTATTTATAAAGGCTAAAAACCCTACATTGAAGAATCCTATTCAAAGTAAGAAATATGGATATCATTTTCTAAGCAAATTTGGTTGATTAATTATGTTATTTTTAAGGCACGTATCTGCTTATTACTTGAAATGCGAGAATCAAGCTTTTACTATAGAATCTTATTTTTTTTTTTACTCTAATATATTCTTCCTTATTTTTGAATCTAATATTTTAAGCTCATTAACATCCTTATTAGCAAGTTTTGCTTCATTCTCCAAAATAAATCTAAAATTGGAAAACAAACGTAAGTAACTAAAATAAAAATATAAAACATAACAAAAACTAAGAATGAAAAGTGTCTAAAACTTGCGATTTATGAACTTATAAATATTTAATTTGATTGATATTTATTTAGATAAGAATTAGTAATTTAAATTAATTATATTTATCTTTTGATAAATATAGGAATTAATTTAAATTAAACATATATGGAAATATTAATTATTTATGTAATTAATTTAATATATATATATAAAGACTTATTTAATTATTTATTTATAAATTAAATATGAATAATATTCTAAATAAATTAAGAAGAATTTATTAATTTATTTTAATTTATGATTAAAACTAATTACTTTACTATTATTAATTTTATTTTGATGATTAGTACATAATTATTCTATTTAAGTAAAATTACCATGATTTTATTCTGAATTATAATTGGAGTTATGAAAAATTATCAATTAAATAAAATTAATATTTTAATCAGAATTAATTATGCATTCAGATTAAATGGGCTAAACTCCATAAAACAAATTGGGCCAAAATATTATCTACAAACACTAGGGCTTGGCTGAAATTTGGTGGACACCCATATTAGGGTTAGCGCCATATTTGGGTTTTATGGAGGTGGTAAAATAATTATTTTAATTAAATTAATAATTAAGACTACCTTATTATCTAATATAAATAAGAGGCATGTCCCTAGGGTTTTAGATTAGACGTTGGCGCCACACTAAAAGGTTTCTGATCATAACATCATGTGATTCTGAACCTAATTGACACAAGGTAGTCATTAACAAGAATCAAGCTGAACGAATCCAAAGTAAATTGAGACAAAGAGTGCCCACACACTCTACCATTTGGGAATTAGAGAATAGTGAAGAAGGCTAGTTGATTGAAGCTTTCACATAGATCTTGGAAGTCTTGGATGATATCCTTAGATTTGTAAATCAGGTAATTGATTATGGTTGTTTTATTGTATATAACAACATGATCTAATATGATCTGTTTTAAAAAAAATTAAAATTCCACTAGGTAAACTATTTTGTTTTTCTAGCAATTGGTATCCGAGCTAGGTTGTGATTACGTTATATACATGAAAATAATAAAAATAAAAATTCCTTTTAATTAAGTATGGATTAATTATTAGAGAGTTGTCATTTTAGGATTTCTATTATGTTGTTTATTGTGATATATATTTTATTAATTTGCCGCTTATTATCCCTTAGATTTAGAATTGATGTATCTAGGTTTTTATCGAGTTTGTAATAAGATGCCATCTATCATCACCCTGGTGCATGGCCATGCACTCAAAGTGGTCTATTAGGCCCATATGAGGCAGCAACGCTTAGGCACTAAACCCCACAGTAGCACCAGGCAAGCGTGTACCACCAAATGCGATGTGCACACCTATGTGGACCATAAGGGAATATCGGGTTTCAAACTTTAATGTTTGTTCAACGATTAGTTGCCGAGAATTCTCATGACCAATGGGTTCAGGCCCATAACTATTAAAGGATAGATGTTTCAAAGGCTATGAGCATTATGGATTTTTATCAAATGATAAAGATGGTTATTTTTAAATACTTTATGGATATGAATGAATAGATTAGATGGATAAAAGATTGATACACGAAGAGGGAGCAAAATATTCAAGACCCAAAGTATGCTTTGGATGAATATTTGTAATCTTATTTTTCTTTTCTAATTTCTAAGATGGTATCATGGTTTGGCTAGTTAAATTTTTTGTCTATATGTTTTGTTAATGGATGTATGTATATGTTCGATAACATCTCGTATAGAATATGTGAATGCCCTGCAGACTTATATTGATCATACACATTAAAACCTTAGTTTTTTAAAATATTAAGTGGGAAAGGGCTTTAAACAAAACCTATGGCCTCTATTGTTGATCCATATGTGAAAGCATGGTAACACCTCACGTTAATTCTCTCCTGGCCACACCCTTCGGTGGTTGGTCGACTGCCATCGGTATACTAGATTGGAACTCCTATGTGGAAAACGTACTTAGGCATGTTCTGTTTGAGATCATTCCTCGATGATTTGAATATCACATAGATCGGGTTTCGTAAACAATAGTTATACATTTAAGACTAGTTTAATAATCCCTTCGAAACTCTATTAGTTAAACCGGTGGCCAAACAAGCAATTATTAATATATAATATCTGTCTTAACCTAGGATGATTTAGGGTAACATTTATTAATTGGATTGGATCCATGTTTTTGGCTATTTGTTTTATGGTAGAGCACATATTGTTTGAGCATTTGGGCTTTTATACCAAAGAGTACCTTATCTCATACTCCATAAGCTTTTTACATAAGTAGTAAATGGCCCTTTCTTTCTTCCCTAACTCATAATGTTGCCCCAATACACAACCCATAGATCTCTTAAACACTGCAAAATACGATATCGATAGTCATCCTAAGACAAGTCGATAAATAATGCTTCACTTTATTGAAACCCTATTGGCATATTTTATCCCATTATCCCCAATTATGGTTTTGGAAAGGTTAAAAATTAGATCACATTTATCCATAAGCTAAGAAATAAAATGGGCAATGTAATTCAACCTTCCTAAAAAGCTCTTTACTTTTTTTTTTGTGTACAAGGGAGCAGTAATTCCTAAATGTCTTTGATTTTATTAGGTGGACTTCAATTCCTCTTTCACTGACTATGAAGCCTAATAACTTCCTTAAAGTTATTCCAGATGTAGATTTAGCTTGATTAAGATTTAACTCACACTTTCTTAACCTCTCAAAAAGCTTTCATAGATTCATCATGTATTCTTCCTATTTCGATGACTTATCATTCATGTCATCCATGTATACTTCTATTATTTGTGCATCATATCATGGAATAGAGTCACCATAGCTCTTGGATAAGTTGCCCTATCATTCTTTAATCTAAAGGGTATCAACTTGTAATAAAAGATTCCCTACATAATTACAAATATAGCTTTCCTCCATGTTTTGAGATATTGTTTTGGTCCATCCATAAAGGAAAACAATGAATTCTTTGCAGTATTGTCCACCTATGTATCAATGTAAGGAAGAAGGAAATCATCTTTTGGACTTGTCTAACTCAGATCTCGATAATAAACAAACATCTTAACTTTCCCACCTTTCTTTATCACTAAAATAATATTGGCAACCTATTCTAAGTACTTCATTACTTTAAGGAATCCAGTCTCAAATTGTTACTTCCTCTTTAATTTTCAAAAGTATCTCTGGTTTCATTTTTGTAAAATGTCAAACCTAAATCCAGTACACCGAACTTAAATGAATAATTTTTATTTCTCTTTTTTTTTTTTGGGATAGGACTTAATTGTCTGATGAATTGCTCGTCTAGCTTAACTCCAATGTTCTTTACAAAATGACCAAATAACTTAGAGTCGCCACTAATCTTATTTTCAGCTAGGTGAGATTGGTCATCTACTGAAGTTCGTAGTTCGAGGGTTGTGAAACCCTTGAAAACAAACTCTGAAATGCACTTAATAACTAGAGATTCACGTAAAAAGGCTTCAAAAATTCATTACGTGTGGAGTGAGACATATCCCCTCCATGATGTTCATAAATGGTACCTGTTAATTACGTGTTAACTAAAGTCTCGATTATGGTTGGTTTTAATTTTTTTTGTGTTTAAATAAATTCCCATTTTTTGAAATTATTTATAATTAATATTATTATATTATTAAGAAAATCAACATTTTGCATATTTTGAAAATCAAAATATTTTTTACACCCCTCTGGAAAACCTAAAGGAATGAGAAAGTTTTATTTTTGGAAAATTAAAAATCCCAATTTACTTGTTTGAATAGGGTATTCTTTTGTTTAAAATAATCGATGAGGTGGCTTCTATATATTGGAAGCACACCTATGGACTATTTTATCTCAGGAATATTATCTCATATTTTTGAAAAATATATGTTATAATACATATATATAGATATATTTAATTTTTGGCATAATATCATGAAAATGACTTTAAATAACGTACATGGAATTACAAAGGATCTTTTGATCATGGAATATAATATAAATGGACCTAGTATGCATGGACATTATGAAATGGTTCCTAAATCGTAGAAAATGATTTAAATGCATGGAATTCTGCATAATAATTCCTAAGCCATGGAAAATGACTTAAATATTTCTAAAGTGGATGAAATCGCATGAAAGTCTCTAGATCATGGAAAATGACCTACATGACTTCAACATTCATAAAATTGCATAAAAGTCCCTAGATCATAAAATATGACCTAAATGACCCCAATATACATGAAATTACATAAAATTACATAAAAATTCTTAAGTCACGAAAATTACTAAAATGACATAAACATCCCTAAGCCATGGAAAAATTACCAAAATGACCTAAAAATGCATGGGAATTGCAAAATGGCCTTTAATATGCACATAATCATTTTGAAAAATTACAAAATAGTCTTTAGAAATTTTTAAGACTTTTAAATGCAACCTTAAGCATCACTTTTCACTAAAAAATACAAGTGTGCATCATACATGATTTTTTCTCCTAAAATACCTTATCAACATGAAGTTACATGGATTTATCATTATGCATAACCGTATGATCATAATCACAATATTCTCATGAAAAATGCATAGACATATGAACCATTATCATAATGCATGAAAATATCATAAAATGCATGTCATATATGAGTTAAACATAAAATAGCCTATCAACATGTTGTATACATAAGTACACTGCCATTCATGGTGATGTTGCAATAATCATATTATTTTCATGAAAAAATGCATGAACATGGGAATAATGACAATAATGCATAGTAAAAACATAAAATGCACGTTTTTACAAAGAGCCAAAATAAAGTTATATCATGAAGAAAACTTGAAGAAAATCAAATCAAAGGTAAAAAAACTTGGCATAAATCATTTGGAAAATAAATTTGCTTGATGGAAACTTGGTTTTTATAGAACTTTTAATAAAAATCTCAAAGAAAATCAAAATGTAGCATTTTAAGGTCATAGCTCAATATTTAGCCCTAACTTGGTTTTTACACCTTGGCATAAATCATCACCTAAGTATGGCTTGGGATCACTAAGCTCTCATAAAATAGAAAAGAAAATGAAAAATGAAAGTAAAATATGAAATAAGACAACCTTATGGAGAAACTTAAAACTATCCTCTTATTTCTTCTTATTTCTTTGGCTTTTTCCTTTTACATTTTTTGCTCCCTGGTTTACTCAAATGAAGGCTTCTATAATCCTTCTTCAAGAACATCCCCAAGGTGTTTAAAAACCTCCCATGGCTAATCATTTCATCCCGATGCTAGTTCATCCATATCTTAACAACTTACTCAAGCTTGCTGGTAAGCGATCTCTGTACATGGCTAGGTGATATGATGAAGGGTTGAAACCTTTTAAATAAAGCATTATTTCAGCTAAGTTTGGTGGGCAATCTCTATTGCCTATCCTCAGAGAGAAATCCTCACTCAAAATGGTCATATCTTAGTTCCATGGAAGAAAGAGCTTTTAACTCTAACCCAAAATAGCATCTTATTAAATTTTAGTTGAAGTAGACCTTAAATGGCCAAGAAATAACCAAATTAGATGCCATTTAGTTTCCAAACACAATTAGAACACAGACCTCATCTATGTTAAGCTCATTCAAACATTAATGGCCTAGGCTAGGTGGGTGGTTTTCATGCTTATGTTTCGATGAAAAATGTTAAAGAAGGACCTTTTACATGGTTATGAAGTAATCCAAGGTGAAATGAAAGAAAATTAGGTGAAAAAGCTTATTCATGGTGGAAAATACCATGCAGTATCAATACATTTGGTGTTTGTATTGATACAATTGCTTCTAAAAGCAAAATTTCATGAAAAACATGATATTGTATCAATATAAAGGCATAGTGTATTAATCAAATGGGCATTGTAATGATGCAATGTGGCCATGTATTGATACAAATGCATTTTTTAGGCTTGGGACCATCAAAACCTAATGATGTATTGATACATTAATGAAATAAATCGATACATCTTCATGAATTTCATGAAATGATTTTTTTTTTTACATTCCAAAGGTTTCTAATTGTTTAACTTGGTCCCTAAGCAATTTAAACCTTTACTCTTTTCTATTTGACGACACGACACCCGATAGCCATCTCTTTTATTTTTATTTTTTTTATGACCTTCCAATTAAGTCTAAAGATGTTAAAAGTTTAATTGGGGATGAAAAATTGGTACACTTCATCTAGGGTCCCAGATTGAGCTCCACTTGCTTGAAAGGGGTTTGGACAAAATTAGGTGTTTATATTCATCCTTATCAACCTTTATTAGCCTGGCTTGCATTTCAGCCTAAGAGAAAGTTTATGGACCACAATATCCATATCCAGACTTGGTATCTCTTATCAAGACCATGCAAATACATTTGTGTACTCTTAGAGCAACATTATCAATTCTTTTATAGGAGAAAAAAATATAAATGTCCTTATTTTGATTTCTTCTTGTCATCCGTATCACCAAATTTATGATTTTGATCGACCAATCATAGGGCATTATTTGCTTATCTTTTTTCTCAATTAGTTTCAATAAATTAAGGGATAAGGGAGTTCTTAGAATTACTTTAGAATTAGTTAAAGTAGCAATGACCAAATATCCTTTATGGGTTAAATCAAGTTTAAAATGGCCTAAATTGCCCTAATATGATGGAAATCGCTAATATATCCCTAGAACTTACAAAGTTGCTTAATAGTCCTTATATGATTTGCGTGTGCACTAAATGCCCATAAGTTTGTTAAAGTTTATAGGAAAATTGCTAGATACCCGATTTGACCAAGCATGGAATTACCTTATAGTTGAATTTAAAAATTATGAAAATATTTGCAAAATGGCCCTAGGGTTTGGACAACATTAAGAATGGTCCTAAATGCTTAAAATAAATTCTGAAAAAATTGTAAACAAGTGTTTCAACATTCGACGAATTATGATATGTCCTAAACTTGTGGAAAATTGCATAATGACCATTTAGCATTTGGTTAAACACAAAAATACCCCTTAAATGAGTTTGACAATTTTGGAAAATTTCTAATTTGACCCCTAAAGAAATAACTAACACTAAAACAACTCCAAATCACCTTGGAAATTGGGGGAAAATTGCAAAAATTACCTTCAAGATTTAGCTAACTCCTTAGACTGCTAAGAATGTTTTCTTTTACCCTAACATAAAATTAGGTATGAACTTATAAACGAATTTAAAGCCATAGAATAGACTAAATGATCTCAAAATCATCTATCCAACCAAATTTACAATGAAACTTAATGAAATCAAATCAAAATGATTTTCACAAAAACTTAAACTATAATTAATAAAGAAAATCAAAGAAATTGGATCGTTGCTTTAAAGTTTAGCTTTTATATTTGTTGCTTATATCATCAACACAAACTATCATAAAGCTTACAAAGAGAAGAAATGATGAAAATAGAAAAAAGAAATAAAAAATAAAAAAAATTTGAATGAAAATACCATAAGAAAAACTTTGAGAAATTTTTGTTTTTTCTTTCAATTTTTTTTAATAGTAGCTAAAAAATAGCAAAATGGCTAACTTCTTCTATTATATAGGAGTGACTATTTGGCTAAGGGAGCAGTCCTCAGCCTGAATGCCACTTTTTTATTTTTTTTATATTATTCATTTAATTTTAGCCTAATTCTAGAATAATTAACCTTGCTTGGTGGCAACCAAAGTGGAACATGAAATGTCACTTATGCCTAAGGTGGCAATGAAATAAATTGCATAAAGGCCATTTATACATGATGTGGTAATAAAAATAAAAATAAAATGAAATTAAAAAATAATTTGGTAAACGAAAAATGTGAAATTATTATTAATAGCAAAATAAAATTAAAAAACATTAATTTGGTAATGTTTCAGAGAATTGGTATTAATTTTACGACATGTGTAACTAAATTAGCAAATCTAAAATAAATTATGTACAAAAATAAATTAATTTCATATATATATTAAATTAAAAAAATTTATATATGAATTACCTGATAATTTTACACCTCATGGTATAGATGCCAATATGGACTCTCTTCCTCATAATTTTTCCAAATTTTGAAAAAAGGTATTGATAACAATACTATGTGAGTATTGATATTGCATGACTTGTATTGATACCTCAAAATCCTAGAAGGTATCATTTGACTTTTGTTTAAAAATCTATTAATACTTAGTATGATACTTGTTGGTATCATTGCCTAGTATCCATATTTACACCTAAATTTTGAACACTGGACACCTGAATAGCAGAAGATGAATCTTGTATAAAAGAGGCCAACCTTTACTTGGAAAAATCACCCAGTTTTTGATTTTGGGCATCTCAAACAAAATTAGGTATCTACATAATTAAATATGACTTGATTAAATAAAAGGTATATTATAAAAAGATTTAATTAAATTAGTTTAATTAAGATTTAAAACATAAATTAGATTCATGAAATCTAATTTTAAATATCATAATATTGCAAGAAAGATAAGATTATCTTATCAAGATTATTTCTATAGAGGACATGTCATTAGGGTTATCTTATCTTTATTTTGCCAGAATTAAATTGCTTAATTGTTAAAGTGAATTAAATAATTGTATGATATTTATTTAATTGGATTTAAATGAAGTAAAATTGTTTCACTTAGGTAAGAAATATAACTGAGAATTAATATGGGATAAGAATAGGTTCACATGAAATTAAGGGTATGGCAATGCCCCTATGTGTAATGTAGTTTCTTATAAAATTTAGATGCTGTTGATACATGAAATGATGATAGAGGATATATCATATTTAAGATTATTTAATATTTGAGGTAATGATAGTTTTGAATGGGTTTACATGAAATCACAAGGCAATTCAAGTGGTCTCCTTGTAATATGGGAAAAGATATGCTTTCACTATAGTAACTGTGTGATATTGGATGATTGTCTTACTATCTAAGGCCTTTGGGTAGGTTGGAATTTCAATTGTACTTCTAGAACTATTTATGCCCCTTGCGATAAAGTGGGAAGGAAAAATCATTGGATGAGATCCTTGAAATGATGAAAATGCTCAATGGTAATTGGTGCTTAGTTGATGATTTTAACTAGTCAGAGATGAATCAGAAAGGATAGGATGCGTGCATATTAGGGTTGGTATGTCTAAGTTTAATGATTTTATCAAGGAAGGCAAACTTATGGATATACCTTAGGTAGGGAAAAGTTTCACTTGGTATAGGTGGGGTAATTGAAGAAGTACGTTGGATTGATCGCGATTTTTATGGGATGGGTTTTGAAATTTAATGATTTGGGGTAGATGAGTAGGATGACTTTATTTCCTAGTGATGACTTCAGCATTTATTTTGATTACATGTCAATTTTAGGATTCATTTTTATCAATTTTTGACTTTATATTATTTCACTTATGCTATTATGTCTCTAGCCCAGTATCTATATTTAGGTATGTTTGCTCCCTGGTTGTTGGCATTTGTTCATGATCATTAATTCCTATTTGTTGGGATGCTGTTCATGGTCAGGTATATAGTCTGATTCTATTAATAAAATCTATGGCTTATAAAAAAATTAAGAATTAATATCTTAAGGTTGGCCAAAACCTAGTTAGTTAATATAATAGGCATTGCTTTGAAAAAAACCCAATTAGATATGGATTAAGGTTTGGGATAAATAAAAAAAAAAAAATTAATGTTGGAGTCAGCCAGAATACTAATTAGTTTGTAGCCTGGCCTAATGTTGGTTTAACTAGGTAAAAGAGCTTTACTTGCTAGAAGAGCTTGACCTTGATCAAACAACCTCTTTAATTAACATTAATAGAGGTGCCACTTCAAGATGATGGGTAATCATTTTTTATTTATTTTAAAACCTTAGTTTTGCCAATAAAAAAGTATTGATAGTCGAAACCCTACAACAGTCTAAGAAGTTACTGCACCTTCTTCTTGCTTTTTCCTTTGTTGTCATTTTGCTTTTTTTTTTTTCTATTAAGAACCATTCTTGGTATTTTTTTTAAGTGCAAAACTAGCAAAACACCTCTTTTCTAAGATCACAAAAACTTCTAACTAGCACTATAAAAACGCTAGACCTTGAGAAGGTTCCTATTGCCATTTGAATGGATTTTCATTGAAGGCATTATGCTTGAAATACTCATGATCTCAGAAGACCTAGGTGAATCTTCTAGCAGGAGTCTTTCCTTAAAAGTTATGAGTCTTTGAAAATGTATGATCTTGATTTTGCTTTAAATTTTTGTAATCACATTTAAACATAATTAAAAAAATCCAAAAGACATCTGACTAGTTTTTCTTGAATTTTTCCATTATGCCTTGTATCTTGTAAATCTTATTTATTTTTATTCAATAAAGATGTAATATTTATTACGCATGAGGTCTGATGTAGGAATGCCATTCCTTTTAGTGGTATCAGAGCTTAAAATCAAGGATTAAATGTGATTGATGCATACTAGTTCTTGGTGATAAACATTACACGTTTTGTTTATCAATTTAGCATTTTCTGGTTTCTTTAAAAAAATCTTTGAAATTATTTTTCCTCATTTTTTTCAAATCTAGCAAGGTATGTTATTCCTTGATTTTAATGTTATTGCTTGATTTTAGCCATGATTAATGTAACTAGGTGGTTTTAAATTGTTTTAATTAACTTAGATTAAAATCTTGAAAACTGATCAAGTTTGAAAATTGTTCTTGCAAGTTATATATGCTTAAAACAATGTTGTTTCAGAGTTGCAAAATTTGATTTTTTGAATCTTTAAAATCTTTAAATCTAAGTTATTGTGTTAAGTCTTAAAATTGATTAGGGTTCAAAAGCCTTAAAAAAAATTGATCTTGACTTTAACATCAAGATAACTCAATGTTGGAATTTTTTGCACTATCTTGTTCTTATATGTGCTCCTAGATTAAGTATGGAATTGTTCCACAACCTTGTTGGTTTTCCTTGGACACCTTCTTGGATGAATTTGATTCATGTTTAAGGGTTTATTAAAGATTGAAAGCTTGTGAGAAAATTGCAAAATTTTTTTTGCACTTGGAACTCCCGAAAATGGCGCACATGGCGAAAAACCGTTGCCATGGTGTGTTGAAACTCGTGGTAGCTAGCAGCCGATTCTTTGGGTGTCCAAGACACACCATAGGTGGCACATAATGGCCACTAAGCGTGGCAGTAATTGGCTCATTGGATGGCTAAGGAGGTTGCCTCATTTTGGGACACTAAGTGTTAGAATCCAACTATAAGTAGAACTAGTTGTGTAGTAGTAGTAGTAAAATTTCATAAATTAAGGAATTTGATCTCATGATTTTAGGAGTTGGAATTCTAGTTGGATTTGTTAATTGTTATCCAATAGGATTAAGTTTCCTAATTGTCAGGATAATTTCAAATTTTAATTGGTTTAGGACAAGTAGGTTTCCTAAAAATTTGATTTTCTTGAAAATATTAATTTTTGGAAACTAAGCTTGCTAAAAT
Organism: Adansonia madagascariensis; assembly: GCA_038381835.1. Taxonomy (NCBI): domain Eukaryota; kingdom Viridiplantae; phylum Streptophyta; class Magnoliopsida; order Malvales; family Malvaceae; genus Adansonia; species Adansonia madagascariensis. The sequence continues at coordinate 4,149,840 of JBBYHL010000004.1, forward strand.
GTTTAGGAAAATTACACATTTATCTTTTTGTCTAATTTAGACAACTTTCTAAAAGTTAGGAAATTAATTAAAAATATTTTAATTAAAGAATCGAGACTACTAAATAATTTGATAAATAATCTCAAATTGTTTCGTGATATTTATGACAATGATACAAAAGGTCACTAAGTGACATTAGCATTGCTTATTTTATTTTGTTCTTGTAATATGATTATTGGCATGATGGATGATTATGGGCTAGACCATAGTATGACTAAGTTGTGTACGGTTAATTTTATGTTGGTATTTATTTTTATAAATAGAGACTACAAGCCCTGCCTTATTTTTTTATTTTTTAAAGTTGTAAATTTTTTTTTCACCAAACTTCGCTGAATGTAACTCAAGATTTCTAACAATATGATGTTATTGTTGCATCATTGTAGGTTTAGGATTATGATAGAATTAGGGAATTTTAAAATTTTAAATGTAAAGAAGATGGTACAAAAATGAAGGCCAAAAGAGATTACCATCAAGACTTATGAAGATCATGTATGGTATCCCTAGGAAATTGACCACCTAGTTTCCTAATAGCTCAATGAAACTATTTTAGATAAAAGTCCATACTTGTCCTAGTAGATTGCATGACATAGATTTATTTTCGATTTAGATATGTAATATATGTATGATCAAATAAATGCAACCATGGCAATTAAGTAACGAAAATCAATAAGACCTTAATTAAAAGAAAATTCTCTCATTAAATTATTGAGTTCATTCCTAAACATAATTAGTTGCCTTCCACCATCATAACAAGATAAAAGGTGTTCATGGTTGGGCCAGGTTCAAGCTGGGCCTAAGTATGGTATTAACATCAAATATGCTTGCTCAAGCCCGACTTGGCTTGAAACATGGGACTCAGATTTTGCCTAAACCTGCCCATAATTTTAAATAGATAATCCAACCTATTTAGATTTATCCATATTTTATTCTTTTATAATTTATTTTTTAAAAATATAAATGTTTTTACATTTAATCTTTATTAAGTTTCAAAATATAAATAATTTAACCTAGTTTTTAATGTTTAAACTATAATATTATATATATGTATTTTTATATGATAAAATTATATAAGATATAATATAAAACTAATATATATTATGTAATAGAAAAAATAGGCCGAGCTAGGCTGAGCTCAAGCCTTGAAAGTTGGAGCCAAGGCTGACCCATTTTTAATCGAGCCTAAATTTTTTGCCTAAGCCCATTTTTCAGGCCTAGTATTTTTGTCTAAACCCTCTTAAATATTGTTCAGGCCTTTGGGCTGAGGCAGGTAGCCTGGCCCTTGAACAACTCTATAACAAGCTAACTAAAGTTCTTTTAATCGGAGGTCTAAACACCTTATTTTGTTTGAATCAATTTCCAAGCATCAAATGTCATTATTTGAGGTGTCATCAAGGTCATTTAAGTAATCACAAATCAATTTCTCATCATTCTTAGACATGGCAAGAGTTTCAGATAGCCAAAGGTAAATGAAATTCACATTTTTGCATGAATATATCGATATAAAGACCTTATGTACCGATACAGGCATCCAGGTCATCAAATTTTAAAATTTCATAGTTGTATTGATACAAATAAGGGTTATATCAATACATTTGCTTAATGTAACAACACCTTGGTCAAATGTATCGATAAAGGCTTAGCTTAGCTAAAATTCGATTTTTGGATAAAATGTATCAATACATAAGTGATTGTATGGATACATTCTAGAAATGTATCAATGCAATCTTCATTTATCGATACATTCTGAGTTTTTTGCCTAGATTTATTGATACAATATGCAATGTATTGATACATCTAAGCAAAATTGCATCTTTTAGCCTTTGCACCATTAATCTAAAAGTCTAATTTGGCCACATTTTTGGCACCAAAAATCGTCAAAATTCATACCAGGCCTTGTCATTGGACTTAAGGTTAGATTTAATTAATTTTTTAGGCCCAAAACAAGTAGGAAATAAGACATTTTCATGTAAAACATAGCTTGTTAAGGAGCAAGATTGGACTTTCCTCATTTTGCAGGCTGTATGAAGTAGATTGCTTCACCATCTTGGCTACCATAGCTAATGAGAACAAAAACAGCTAAGCATAGTACCTAGAGCTATCCCCATGGTACAATAGGAAAACTCAACAATGTCATTAATTAGGGTCCTCAACATGGGTTGAACATTTGTTATAAAAGAGCCAATTTTGGCTCAACAAAAGAAGATTTCTAGTAAAATTCAAACATTCTCCAAAACACACTTTAGCCACCAAAAAACACTCTTATTCTTAAAGCTCTCTTTCAGCCCTTTAAAACCCTCCTAAAACCTTTCCTTTACTTTACTTTCACCCTTCAAGCTCCCCTCTATCAATACCATAACCAAAAAGCTCCCTCTTTTCATTTTTTTCTTACTAATCAATATCGAAGAGAAGGGAACAAGTAAGCTAAAAGCTATTGTTCAGAGGAAAGGCTAAGATTTAAAGTTTTTGGTATATTTCCTCACCTTAATCCATCTATTTTCAATTTCTAATTATTTGCATCATTTTAATAAGCCATCTATGTCACTATGACCTTATTAGGACTTTTATACATTATTGTGGCTTTGGTTATGGTAGTTCTAGGACTTTGATGATCTTTTTGGTGCTTTGATATTACTTGGATGGCCATACATGCCAGGCTACATTTTTGCAATCATAACAGCCTATGTTCATGCGTTCTTGTTATGTTTCATTCACTTTCATGTACTTATTTTATGCTTGAATGTTCTTCTTAACGTGTTTTGAGATTTTTCATGCATTTTCTTGCATTTTGGTATGCTTTATGGGGTAAAAATGATGTCTTTAAAATTCTAGCAAACTATTCCTTGCTTAAACATGTTTATATAAACTTATTGGAATGATTCTTGATGTCATTCATGAAGCTAACATTTTCATGCATTTATTTGTCATTTCTTTGATTTTTGTCATCATGTCCATATCAAAATGTTATCTTTCTTTGTTTATGTGTGCTAGCCATGTTCATCTTCATGTATATCACATTTAGTTTTTAACATCTTTGTCAAGATATTTGTTTGTTTGCTATAAAAATCTAATTTGCAAAAACCCTTAAGTTAAATCTATGTTACATCCAATAAATAGAGAATAACATGGAATTAATGTTTTCACTAAATTGGTTTTTCAATCTTGTAGATAAATGAAACTTGCCATGTCTGGATTCATGGTTAAATGAGGTTAAATATTCTAGTTTTCCAAAATAAAATAGCCTTTTTACTTGTTTTCAAATATTTATACCTTGATCTTGAGTTCAATACCTTTCTAGTGATATGATCAACTGGCTATTTCATCATCCCAAACTATTTGGGATTGTGTAAATGAGCTCTTGATGTCCATGTCACCCGTTCCTTTCTGCCAATGATGTTCAGATGTCCATGGCTTGAGTTTAGTCTTAAAAAAGCTGAAAAAACCGAAAAACTTCCCTATTTTTTGCCTAGCAACATTGTAGTCACAACTTAAAAAATCATTTTCGAACCTAACCCATTTTTCATGACTTTTATGATATTTTCTATAGAAAAGGAATCGAATTACCTTTCTAATCGTATCCTTTTTGCCCTTAGATCATTTTGGATAAGGGAGTTTTGATTTATCAAATTAAGATTGTTTGGAACCCTTGAAATCAATGATTTGTATTCTATTTAGGCCATTTCGGCCCACAAGATGATTTTTTTTTAGTTTTAAAAACATTTTATTAAAAATTTTGTGAAATTTCCTTTCGAGAAAGATATTATTTGCGATTTTACAATTTCATATAAGTCAGGAATGATTTTTCAAAGTTTGCTACACCATTTCCCATGCATGTGCTGTCAACATCGCATTAGATCCAACTTCAAAAATTATTTGCACTATGAAAGAGATTTTTTTGGATTTTCAAAATATTTTTATCTTAACCCTTGTTGAGTTACCTTTCCAATGATACCTTGCTCTGAAGCCTTTGGATGCATCCAAAATAAATTTAGGAAGGGTGACAGTGCAATGCTTTCCCTTATTTTTGGACTTTGAAAAAATTGGACTAATTTCCCTGAACTACTTTTTCGAGGCATGTAAAGGCCTCGAAATGCATCTAATTAATTCCCCACGAAGTCTAGTGTCAAAACAGGTCCCGTGAAGCTTGGATCAAGGCCAAAAAAAAATTAAGTTTATTTTTTACACAAATTACTAGTTTAATTTTAAAATACCCATTATCATTACAAAAATTATATTCCTTTTACTTTTCAAAAAATTCTTAAAATTTTCATCTTTAGGGATACTCCAACCCTAATTTTTTGAGGAGATACTCCAACCTCGCTTTTCAAACTTTAAAAAATCCAAATTTTCTCTCTCCCAAACTTCCCTAAGCCTTTTTAATCGAAACCTTCTTTTCTATACCTTAAATGACCACCGAGTCTAAATGCATCTCAAAATTGTTATTCTAGTTATTCCTCAATAATCAAAGATGTTTACAAGATACATTCCAACTGTTCATCTTTTTTTATGCTTTTGTGTGTTTTTTTTTATGCAATGTTATTATATTCATTTTCATCTTACTAACACGTTTCCCTTTGTAGTGTCTATGTTTTCAAATCATTTTTGAAAATAATGAGGCAATGTTTCGCATCAGTATCCCTCCAGTACTTGAGACGAAATATTAGATTTTTAAATTTAAATCCAGAGGTCATTTTCATTAAAAATCTCTATATTCCCTACATCTTCAGGGAGTATACATGGTTTAATTTTTTCTTTAAACCCTGAGTTTTACAATTTCCAAAAAAAAATTCTTAAATTAAAAGGGGATTATATCAAAATAATGACAAGTCAAAACTAAAGAAATCGAAACCAATGTAAGACATAGCTAACAGGTACCTATTTCGGGCATAATGGGGTGCTAATCCTTCTCCAAGCATAACCAACTCTCAAACCCAACTGATGAATCTTTTGTCCTCGTAGACTTTAAATCAATGTTTTGAGTTTTGTTACTCGGAAGATCATTTTCAATAGGCATCTAATCATGCCTAGCCCAAAATTATCAATGGCAACTCTAAGTCTTCGACCACTTCATAGTGGCCATCCAAAACCAGTTGGATGAGCGATTCATCCGACGATCCTTCCCCTTGCTATAATCTCAAATCCCCTGATTCAAATCCTGATCAAAGGATAATTCAAAGGCAATTTCAATATTCCCTTTAAGTCGAGCGCGTCACCATCTAAGCGATTTGGGTGGATGTGGTGTTAGGTAAGGGCCTGTCATGATAAGAGGCTTGTTGAGTCACTCAAGACTAAAATTTTACATGAATATGTTTGAATTATTGTATAGAGGACCTCACTCAACTTTTGTTATATGGTTCGGATTAGTCATCCCTGACGATGACACTAGAGGTAATGGTTAGGCGAAATACAATGCATTTAGAAAAAGAGTACCCTAATTGATCAAAGATTATTAATTATACACTAAAAAAAATTAAGATATTTTTCCTACAACATCGCACGAGCTATAATCTAGTAAAAATTCAAAAAAAATTACAACTTTAAACAAAAAAAAAAGCTTAAGACAAAAAACATATGGTATTTTTTTCTACAAAAGCAAAGATAGGGGCACATGGGGCAGAGTACATGTTTTCTTGTCTTATTTATATTAGTTGCAATTAATTTGATCATTAATTCAAAAAATCAAATTTAAATAAGAAGTTCATTAAATATGAATTAAATATGAATAGTTTTGCGTATCTTCTAATCCTTAATTACAATTATATAAACTTATTTTCCTAAAATAATCTAATATATATGATATATATAAAAGATAAAAATTTTGACATGAAATAAATCATTATTTATTGGCTAATTTTTTTTGCATGAATAGTCTCAAATTATATTATGTGTTTTATCTTAATTAGCAATTCAAATTTCAAAATAATTTAATCTGTAATATTTTTTAAAAAAGAAACTTAAATAATTGATACTTTTTTTTTTTAATTTTTTTGTACAGAAGTCATATTAGCCACTTAATATACAATATATATATATATATATCTTTATGTTTTGTTTTGAATTTAATAAATTTTCAAGCTTACATTACCTGAGTTTTGGGCATTTGATTAAGAATACGAGTTGATCATTTGGACAAATTTAAAAGAAAAGGTTAAGTTATGTATTTAAGGTTTAATCTCCATAACAATTTGTAATTAAAGGAGATAAATATTTATAATTTGATATATCTATTTTTTTGTTCATTCTTTGAAATTTACATTTAAGTATCTATTTGTTGTCTATAAATACAACGATGATATGATGAAGGTTACACATTCAACAACTGTTGGCAAATGTTTTTCATTCATATTATTCTAATCTTTTTTTATTATAATTATTTTCCTTATACATAGTTTCATAATGGTACAATTTTTTCAGATTTTAAAATAATTTCCCCATACGTAGTGTCATAATGGTACAATTTTTTCATATTTTACAATAATTTTCTTGGCTTTTTTATGCAAATAATATATATATTTTTTATTTACGAAAATAGGCTAAAATCATATTATTTACCGAAATAGGCCAATTTTTCAATTTAATTGAGAAATCG
>JBBYHL010000004.1:4156564-4179348 GCA_038381835.1 Adansonia madagascariensis
AACAAGGCCTTCGAATACATGCTTCGTGGGGAAGGCATCCGCTGTATCATCCGCATGGATGCTTAAAAAACACAAGATTGAAGTGAAGACCGACTTCATTTGTATTTAGCATTAGCAGTCGATCTTATCTGTGTTTGATTTTAGCTGCTTAATTAATTACTGTTGTTTCGTTTTTTATGCATTGTTGTACATGGAACAGTAACACACTTGTTTGTTTTGCATGAAAAAAAAGTACAAATCCATTTGAGTTTTCTTTATTGTCTCTCAAATCATAACTGTACACGTATTTATACATGTACTGGCCGTATGGATTATCTATTACATGGTGAAGCTTTCGCTTAAATAGATCTGTCCACAGGTTTTATCCATTTCGATTATTATTTAATTACTAAAAAAATATTTTAATTTTAATTTAAATTTATAATATAAATAAATATTAATATAATATTAGCTTTAATGTTTATGAACACCTTAGGAGTTATTTGATTTATGGAGTCGGGTCAAATTTTGAGTGAGAATTTATTTAGTTTAACGAGCCAGGTCGAATTTTGAGCAACAAAAATTTCTGAAGAGTTTGGAATATCAATTGGCTCTAGCTCAACTTATGATTTAACTGCATTCTTCCAAACGATGACTTAAATCAAAAAATATCAAACGAGAGGTTAGATTTTGAGAGATGAATTGAGTCTAACTTGACTTGTAAATAAGTCTCTTAAAGACTCAACTAAATTCTTCTAAATGACTTAATTCAATATATCAAACCAGAGATTAAATTTATTCTAGTCGTCATGTTGTTTCTCGTACTCTTATGCCCAACAGTCATCCATGTGAGCGAATACGGAAGCTTAAAAGTTGTTTGGGATATTTCTATTACAATTACAATTTCAAGGTACGAAACTTGGATCTCAAATTGAAAAATAAAAGCTTTTTCTTGTAGGATCGCAAAATGTGGATTTACGGTTTTACAAGAAAAACTTTTACTTTCCAATGTGGGCTCATACTTTGCAATTAGGATCATAATGTATTGTTACTTTAATGAATAAGAGTTATGAAAAAGGACTATATCCAGAATAAAAAAATTATATTTTTAAATTTTTGTCCATTATTTTAACATTTTGAAGTTATGTTTATTTTAATGTATATTTTATTTTTAATTTGTTCCAAAACTGGTTCATTTTTAATTTGTTTCAAAAATATTTTTATAAATAATGAGATTTGAACCCATTACCTTTTAGATTTATATTAAAAACTATATAACTAAGACCAATGCATATTCTTATTAATTATTTACTATATTTATTACTTATTTAACATTACAAGTGCTTTTTGACATTTAAAATTAAAGGGAACTCTTTCTCAGTAAAGTCGGACCTGATGCATATATTCAATTTCAAAAATCAATAGAATATCAAGAATAAAGCAGCGAAAATAGGAGTCAGAGAAATAGCCAAACTTTTCTGTGGATCTTTAGGGAGGGGCTTACATATAGAAAACATTAAAATTTTCTACTAAGATTCATACATCCATATGTTAGAAGGTTACCTTGAATTTTCTATGTTGAAATCTAAAATAAATCAACCCTAGGAATCTTGACAGAAATCGGTTAGGCTTCTTGCTAGGTTTCTTGAAAACTATCAGCAGTACATGTGTCTTACCTCTAATGGTTATCCACACAAGTAACTGTTGAAAACTTCTTGAGGCTGTTGTCGAATTTTTACGTAAGTGCACGTATCGTAAACAAGCAATATAGTGATGAATAGAGTATCGTTCCTACGAAGAATTATACAAAATTTGCTAACTACTAAAATGAAAACAAGTTAATCTTGTCCAAACAACTAATCAAAAGATTACTAAATAAAATTAAAATTAAACTAAATTTAACTAATTAGCAGAGAAGATAAATAAGGTTTACTTAATCAATGAGAAAAGCCTAGGATTACAATTTCCCTCAACACTTCATTTGAACATGTTTTATCTTCTTAATTTGAGTAATGATAATGAGTTATTAACCTAAAGTTCTAATTTATTTATAAGTATCTTTCAATGACCTTGTACAGATATCTTGCTTAACCAATTTACTATATTTCTATGCAAATTGAATTCAAAGAAACTCATTAAGCTTAGACTTTAATTTGATTATGTATGGCATGCTTGTATATTCCTATCTTACATGCAGATCAATTCATTGTTGTAGATACCTTATTTTGTTCAGACTAGTTTTTGGTATCTTAGGAGTTAGGTAAAAGGTGACAAAATTAAAAAAAAATAGAAATAAAGCTGGGGGACGATCACTGGGCGATGTGTCACCTGATGACAAAGTTTTTTGGGGAAGGCCTAAAATGCCTATGGACTGATTTAAAGAAAAATTCAAAGACAGGGCAATTTTCCTCTTTTTGTGACCAAGATAAGACAATCGAGGAACCTAAGTTATGTATGGGTCATATGGGTGCTTAAACAATGTCACAAGGCTTTCACATTACCAAAATTTTGAATTTCCATGTGTAGTATCGATACATGAGGGTTTGGTATCGATACCTAAGGTGTGGTATAGATACTTAGCATGATTGTAACGATACAAGCCTTGGCAGTAACTAAAATTGCAATTTTTGGTGAAATATATCGATAAACAAGCATGAGCATCGATACAAGCCCATGGAGTATCGATACAGGTCTCAAAGTCTTGAGACTGGAAATAATTTATGCTCCAAGTATCGATACAAGTAGTATCGATACAAGTATCCCTTTATCGATACTCATGCATAAAATTTGCCTTGAGTATCGATACAGAGTGATATGTATCGATACATGCAGGCCATTTTGGCTACTTCGAGCCACCTTTCAGCTTTCACATTACCCATGTAAAACTCGATTTAAACATGTATTTGCACCAAAGAACATATAACATTACAAACCTTAACTATGGGTTTATTAACAGATTCTAATAAATTTTTGGAGTCCAAACAATTAATGACAAAGTTCACTTTCATAAAATATATGGTTGTAAGAGGGTGGCAGGCATATCTCCAGCTTGCAGGCTTTCACAACTTTTTTGCTCCCTTGATCAGCATGGCAGAACCAATAAGAAGAAAGTTAACTGAACATGGCAGCTGAAGATATGCCCTGCTGCAGAAGAAAAATTAATGAGGCCGTTTGCATTGTCTTTTAAAAAGGGGGGACTGAACCAAAAGAAAGGATCTTAGAAGAAGCTACCTTAGAGAAAAAAAAAACTCTCCAACCATTCTCAGCCTGAAAAACACTTCCAAAAACATTGTTTCATTGGCCTCCATATTTCATTCGCGTAGCTACCCTAAACCACCATTGGAAAACCTTCAAAAACCCAACTTTCCACATATTTTGATCCTTAAAAAGCCTCGCCATCAACCATACCACCAGAAAGCTACTTCCTTTCATCCTTTTCTTGCTAAATAATAGCAAGGAGAAGGAAGAAATTGAGCCTATAGCCACTACTCTGAGAAAAAGGGAAGTTTAAGCTTTTTAGTATATCCCCTCTACCTTGATCTTTATATTTTCCATTTTTTCATTGACATCATCTTCATAAACCCTTTTTATGCTTTTATGGCCACCCTAGGAATCCCATGCATTTTTGTGGCTTTGGTTGTGGTGGTTTAGGATATTGATGTTTTTCTTGGTGTTTACATGTTGTCCCCTTACATTTTTATCACCATAACAACCTCTATCCATGTGACCTTGCCATGTTCCTTCCACATTCACATCTGCATCTCATGTAAAGCATGCATCTTAACATGTCATAAGTATGCCCATACATTTCCTAGCAGCCTAATAGGTTCCATGAAATAAAAATGTTTTTTTTCTTTTCACCATGTTCATCCTAAGTATGTTCATGCATCTATCTATCATCTCCATGCATTTTTTTGTGCATACATCATGTTCTATATCATGTGTGTGGCACTTTGTTTGTGTTGAGATGTTTATTTGAATGCTAGAAAACCCGATTTCAAAGACTACCCTCCCCAAGTTAAGCACATGCTATCTCCTATACATGGAGAATAACATGGGGTTAAGATTTTTATGAAGTTGGTTTTCTAACCTTGGGGTTAAAGCAACCATTCAACTCTAGATTCATGGAAGAATGAGTATAAGAATGCTAGTTTTCAAAAATGAAATGAAATCTTTTAGTTGAAAATGTGAATCCTTGGTCCTTAGCCAAACACCCTCATGATGGCATGGTCAACGGGTTGTTCCATCATCCCAAACTACTTTGGGACTGTGGAATGAACTCGTGATGCCCATGTCAACCCCTCATCTTGGTTATGGATGTTCGAACGTCCATGGCCTGAGCTCAAACTAATGAAAAACCAAAAGTATTAAACACCTCCCTTATTTTATTCTGGCAGCACAGTGGTTTGGTTTTGAAAAATTATTTAAAAATAAAAAATGATTTATCTGGGATGTATTGGTATTTTTCCCTTGAAGGGTTTCAAATTACCTTTCCAACAATATCTCATTTACCTTCAGATCATCTCAGATGAAATAGTTACGATTTTTTGAATCTTTGCTATCTAGAACCTTTGGATCCAGTGAGCAATTTATTATTCGGGCTATTGTGGCCTAACAAACAACATTTTTTAATCCATTTAATATTTTCCCATAGATTTCATGAAATTCCCTTTTCAAAAAAGTGTTATTCGCATTTTTATGATTCTGGATGAATTCAAAATGATTTTTCAAAGTCCATCATACCTCTGTACGTGCTACTAGTGTCGAGACAAGCTGAAGTTCAAATATTAATTCTACCTAGAAGATGATTTCCTAGAACTTTTGGAATATTTTTACATTAATCCTTATCGAGTTACCTTTCCAATGGTACCTTATTTACCCTTGGAGACCTCCACATAAGCTCAAAATAAATTAAGAAAAAGAAACGATGCAACGCTATCCTCTGTTTCTAGCCTAATTTCTGAAATGCTCTTATTAAGGCGTTTGAACACCTCATGATCTACTCTGCTCATTCCCATGGCGTAAGCCTTTTAGACTCGGACCAAGGCTAAACCAAAAAGGAACATTTTAGCCAAACCTTTGGCTCCTGATTTTCAAAGCTCCCTTTATAAAAAAAATGACCTTTTCCTAATGACATCGAAAATTTTCATTTTTAGACTCGGACCAAGGCTAAACCAAAAAGGAACATTTTAGCCAAACCTTTGGCTCCTGATTTTCAAAGCTCCCCTTATAAAAAAAATGACCTTTTCCTAATGACATCGAAAATTTTCATTTTCGGGGATACTCCAACCCTGCTTTTACCTACAAATGACATCGAATTTTCATTTTTTGAGATACTCCAACCCTATTACTCTGAGGGGATACTCCAACCTCGCTTTTACCTCAAAATGACATCAAATTTCCATTTTTGGGGATACTCCAACCCCATTACTCTGAGGGGATGCTCCAACCCCGCTTTTACCTCAAATCCAATATCAAACTTTCTTTTTTGGGGACACTCCAACCCTACTCTTCTGAGGGGATACTCAAACATCGCTCTTCATATTCCTTCTAAAATTCAAGCTTTTCCCCTTATTGAGTCATCGAAACCTTTTTCTCATCAAATTCTCACCGAATCCAACTAAGTCTTAACATTGTCATCTCAGTTATTCATAAATAATCGAAGACAACTACGAGATACATCTTAATCATCCCTCTTGTTTATGTATTTTGTATGTTTATTTTTATGTGGATTTATTTATTGTTTTCTTTCCTATCCTACTAACACGTTTCCTCTTGTAGAGACCTTGAGCCTTCATGCTTTAGAAATCATTTTCAAAATCACAAAACGATATCTCGTTTTGGTATCTTTCCAGTGCCAGACATGAAATATTTGATTTTTTAAAACCCATTTCATCAAAAATCCCTATGTTTCTCACCTCTCGGAGAATAATAGGTGATAAAATTCTCATTAAACCCAAACTCATATGTTTACAAAATTTCATGCATTAGAGGGAATTATATTTAAATAATGATAAAAATGCAACCGAGGAAACCCAGATTCAAGTAAGGTATAGTTAGATGGTACCGATTTTCAAGCGCTGTAAGGGTGTTAATCCTTCCCCACATGTAGCTAACTCCCAAACCCAAAACAATGAATCTCTGGTATTATTTTCAATAGGCATCCGGTCATGCCTAACTTAAAATGATCGGTGGTGACTTTAAATTTATGGCCACTTCGTGATGGCCATCCAAGACTAGTCGGATGAGCTATTCGTCCTACGGTCTTTTACTCCTTTATGTTGAACATCAAAATATTTTTAAGTCGAGTGCGCTTTGGCCCTTCGGATCATTTGAAGTTCGTAAAGGCTAGGCACGTGGAACGTCGGCAATCATAATAAATGAATATGAAATATATGTCATTTAATCCATGTTTAAACACAAAATTCTTTTTTTGAAGTTGATTAAGGTTACTAAATCAATCTAATTGATAGCTAATCATTAAAAGCATTACGAACAAAATTGAACAAACAACTCATATATCATTAAATTAAGAAAAGAGAATAAAATAATTCAAACAACATGTTAAGTTCCATTGTAACCCTAAAAAATAAATTTATTTGATATTAATTAAATAAAACAAAAAACATTGGAGTTTTGCCATTATAAACATTACAATAAAAATAAAAAGATTAAAGGAAAAAAGAAAACTAAGAGTTGATTATTGGTCTTTAAGCTTCTCCAATCCTTCTCTAATTACAAGATCTTGATGGTTGCTCTCCTCTTCAGAAAACCACAAAAAAAGAAAAGCTATAAAGTATCTAGGATTTCTCTAATTATAAATCTAAGATTCCTACATACAGGCAAAACTCAGAGAGAAACTTGGTCTTCAATAGAGGTAGCAATTAGGCGGGATCGAGGGGGTTCAGGCCATTTCATTTTAGGTTCAGGCAAATTTGGGTTCGGGCCTTTTTGGCTTCAAGTTCAGGTTGAGATTTGGTTTGGGTTCGAGTATGTTTTATATCATTTTTTATTTTATGTTAAATATAATCACTTTTACATAATTTTAAATTCTAAACCCAAGCCTAAATTTGACTCGATTTGACCCAAAAAAATTTTAGTTTCGTTCCATGGGCTTAGCCGTGTTCCAAAAAATTTTGAATTCTAAGCTTAGGGCTGAATTTGGCTTGGCCAACTTATTTAAGTATAAATCATTGTTCATAATATTAAAAAGTTTTTTTACATTAATATTTACATATATTTTTGATTAAATTTAAATAAAAATATATTATTTTATTTAAAAAATACTATTTTGGGTCGAGCCTGCTTGAAACTTAAAATCTGAAACTCGGGCTTGATCGTGCCAGGCCTATTTGGTTGGACAGGCTGTCTAGCCCATAAGCAGGTCTAGTTGTTAGTCCAACATGTGATTTTTTTCATTTTTGATATGATATTATCTATTATGACTTTCATATTTTTTAATTTATCTTATTACTTTGTTATACTAATATCATACTCTAATTATCATTACTTGAAATGATAATAATAGTAGTAATAATAATAATAATAGTAATAATAATAATAATAATAATAATATTCAAAGAAATATTTAAAATTTTACTACTAATATACATAAACTCTTAATATTTAATGAGTTTAACTAATTAAATTAAAGAAAATGTGATAAATAAATTATATACTTTATTGATAATGTCTTCAAAGCTCGTAATATGATTTATTTTTTGCTAAATTATTATTTTATCATATATAGACTTACTCAAGGTTCGGGCTACCCACTCGGTCCAACAAGGCCTGGGTTAAGTTCTCATATTTTTATTTCAGACTAGCCCTACTTAGCTTGGAACAGTGATTTTAAATTAAAATAATATATATTTTATTTAAATTTAATTATAAAATATATCAATATTAATAAAAAAATTATTTAATGTGATGAATAGTAATTTTAGCTTAAAAAAGCAGGTTAAGACACATTAAATAAAGTCCTGAGCTTAGGGTTTTAAAAAAATTAAGCAAGTTTAATCATATATAAAATATAAATTAAGTTTTTAATATTTAATTAAATTATATATGATATTAATATTTAATTCATTTTTGATATGATATTATCTATTATGGCTTCCATATTTTTTAATTTCTCTTATTGCTTTGTTATAGTATTATCATATCCTAATTAACATTACTTGAAATAAAAATAATAATAATATTATTGAAAAAAGTATTTAAAATTTTACTACTAACATACATAAATTCTCAATATTTAATAAGTTTATCTAATTAAATTAAAAAAATGTGATAAATGGATAATATACTTTATTGATAATATTTTAAAAGCTCATAATATGATTTATTTTTTGATAAATTAATATTTTTTTTATATATAGACCTACTTAAGAGTCGACATACTCACCCTGCCCAATTAAGGCTTGGGCATGGGTTTTCATATTTTTGTTTCAAACTAGCTTGGCCCGGCTTGAAACAGTAATTTTAAATTAAAATAACATATATTTTTATTTAAATTTAATTATAAAATATATGAATATTAACAAAAAGTATTTTTTTAATATGATGAATAGTAATTCTCTCTTAAACAGCAGGGTCTGAGCTTGGGATTTGAAAAAAATTCAGGCCGCAACCTAGTTTGACCCATGAGCAAGCTTAAGCATATATAAAAGATAAATTAAACTTTTAATATTTAATTAAATTATTAAAAGAATATTAAAATAAAATTGACAATTAAAGTTTTTTATTTATAAAAAATTATTTAATTATAATTTTATCATATTTATTTTTAGTATTAAATTTGGGTTTAGGTTCAGGTTCAGGTTCTTTCGGGTTTAGGTCCTTTCATGTTCAGTTTTTTCAGGTTCAAGTTCTTTCCAGTTTAGGTCATTTTGGTTTCAGGCCATTTGGGATTCGGGCCATTTTAGGTTCAGGTTTTCTCTGGTTCAAGCCATTGACTTCTTGGTTAAATCAGGTTCGGTTTGGGTTTAGGTTTTTCGGGCAGGTTTTCAAGTTCCCATTCATTTTGCCACCTCGTCTTCAAGTAGCTCAATTAATTTATTTTTGAAAACTGCTAAATTGAGTCCATTTTTCTTCTTGATTAAGTTGTTGCACTTTTGAAAATTCTTTTAAGGTTTGACCGAGAAAAAACAAAAATACTTAAATAACTATATAATTTAAATATATAAGGAAAGCCAATAATGCTAAATAAAAGTTTACTAAAAATAAATAAACTCTAAATAAAAATTTTTAAGACTTAGCTTATTTAATGCATATAATAAGATAAAAAAACTTTATTTTATAGAGTTATTAGAGGCCCAGTGGTTTTCTAATGCTAGCTACAAGGGTTATCAACCCTCAACCAAAAGATGATCTTTTTTGTTTTTCCAATAAAAAACCAAGAACTATTCAATGATGTTGTGGTCCAAAATAAGAACAAGAATGGAGGAATAGGTGGTGGCAAGAGAGAGAAAAAAAACCTAATTTACTTTGTAACCCTTACAAATATTTTTCTCTCAATTTATGTCAAAAGAAAACCTCTGATTTTTCTATCCCAACAAGTCCTTTTATAATAACTTAATCCTAGCCCTAGCTTGAATTAAGATGGTAGAGTTTTAACTTAATCAAAATTTCTAAATTAAGTAAAACTTTCTTCTTTGTTTTACATATTTTAATTTAACAAACCCTAGTTTCAAATAAACTTTATGATCAGCCCTTTTTTTCCCATCCCTTGGCTGAAATACCCAACAAAATTGGGCAAAAAAACAGCCTAACAAGCTTAGGTTTGGTGCAATACAGGATTTTAGACCAGTCTTAAGTTTCAATGAATTTAATCTAATTAATTCAATTCTTTATTTATCCAAATAAATAAATATTATTTATTTAATAAACATAATTATGAACTAATTATAAGATATTAAATAAATAAATTGGAACCTTAAATTAGCTTAGTATACACACATCTCTATAGATTTTATCACTATAAAATTCTTAAATTAGTTAAAATTATTTTTAACTTGCTTATAATATTATTTGAAATTAATTATCAAATAGTTTAAAATAATATTCCAAGGGATTTAGTTTAAGACATGAGATAGAAAAAATTGATTCACAATCAAATCCCGAGTCTAGTAGAAAATCTATTTCAACTAGGAATAGTGTTTGTGCACCTTTACATTTTATGTCTTAATTTAGACATTATTTAAGAAGATAATCTTATTATTAATTTCTTAATTCTACAATAATGTCTAGATTTCACAAATATAATTTTGTCTTAAATAATTGAAAATTTCAATTAAGTCCTCCATTCAAATTACCTTTTATTTAATAAATCATATTTAATTAAATCTCAGATTTAAACCAACATATCTTCCTCATTGTGTGTGACTCATTAGGTTCCCAACATGTTGGCAATAAACATAAATAATCTTATTAATCATGTTCATAGATCAAGAGCGGGATCTAGCAACCCATTATAACCACCCACATGTTGAAGAAGTTAGTGTGATCTTAAAAAAACCTTTCAGTAACCGGCCTATCAGTGTGGTATAGTCCTTCCACTATATATCTTAGACTGATGATAAGCATAGTGCACTGTCTACCCAAACCTTTATACATATTAGTTTTTGCTACTCATGGTTAATGATCATGGATCTATAAGAAACTATTCCTTATAACCCATTGTGCTTTGGTTAAAGACTTTAATCGAATTAACCATAGTCAAGAACACTTGAGATATGTCTCCAATGTCATTTAGAGTGGTGAATCCTCTTTAGACCACTCATTTATCCACTACATGATTCATGCTATACCCAAAACTACCCTACCATAAGCATCCATCTATTGTGGAAACGTTCGTGATGGAATCAACCTCATATGAGATGACCTAGTATCATAAGTCAAAGTACTGTTATACATGACTAGCACATAAGAACATATTCTATAGATACTTGAATGACTTATACCAAATAGAGTTCTTATTTGGGCAATGTTTAGTAAACTTGTTTCCATAAAATAAGCACCCATATGCTATCCCTAAGTATCTCGTGTATTTCAAACTTTATGAGATCAAACGGTTTATGCATCCTATGCATGGAGGCCTAGCATATAATAGTGTTTGCATGAGTGTCAATCACGCCACTAACATGAAGGAAAAACTATGTTACTTTAAGCTGTGTAACATATATGATGTTCTTTGGCCATGTATCCTATGTCCCAATCCAATTGTTTAATGTTATACATCAAAATTTTAGGAAACATATTTCAAAAATCCATAAAATCATCTGGTAGGTTGAAATGGCCCGAACAAAATGTAAATCGCTAATTCCAAGGGTTTCAGATAGCGAAGGTTTCAAAAAAATCATAACTCCCTCATCTAGAATGATCTGAGGCCAAAAAAGATATTGTTGGAAAGGCAATTCAATGCCCCTCAAGGGAAAAATATAAGAAAATTCATGAAAATTTGTTTAGGATTTAGACATAATTTTTCAAGTCATGGTTATAGTATTGCCCGCATGAAATAGCAACTTTCTTAGTCTTTTTTTTTTAGTTTCCTAGTACTAAACGCAGGCCCTGGACATTCAAATGTCTATGACAAAAAGACGTTAGTGACAATAACTTTAAAAGCTCATTTGCACAATCTCAAAGTTGTTTAGGATGATGAAACAACCCATTAACTATGCTACAAGCAAAATGACTCTAGATATAAGACCAAAGCATAAACAATTCAAGGCAAGTTAGAAAAGACATTTTATTTTGTGAAAATAAGAACATTTAGTCTCATTTAACCTTTACATGGAAAGCTTCATTTTTCTCCAAGATTGGAAGACTAATTGATAGAAAACATTATGTCCATGTTAGTCTTCATTTGTTGAAGTTAACACAAACCTAACTTGGGGGGGTTTTAAAAAACAAACTTTTGCAACAAGAACAAGACATCAAGCAAGCATCTTTAATCATAAAAAACATCCAAACATGGCATCAAATGATAAACATATGCTAGAACGTAAAGAAACATGTTAAAAATGCAACGAAAATAGGATAATGCATAAACATACTAGAATATGATTATTACTGCATAAAACATGATATGAGCATAGAAGAAAATGTTCTCATGACATGAACACATGATGAAAATTTCAAGACCAAATAAAGACATGATTTTTAAGCAAAGAAAAATGCATGAACATGTTACAATGTATTCATGGAGGCATGGATATGATATAGGCATAGAGGAATGTATTTTCATGACATAAATAAAAACTAGAAATTTCATGACAATGTAACAACATGATTTTTATACATTAGTATATGATAAAATCACTAACTCATGAATAAGACATCAAAGAAAATGCATAGAACATACAAATGCTCATGGTTGCACAAAAAAAGGGTCACTAATATAATTAAAAACATGAAAATAGCAACAAAATAAAGAAAAGTTAAGAAAATATACCAACAAGAGTTCCAGTAGCTTTTTCTCCCAAAAGATGAGTTTTTTTTTTCTAGCAAATATGTTGCCTTTGAAGCTTTTTCTAACTTGCTATTAGTTAGTAAGAAGAAAAACAAGCAAAAATAGCTTAAAGTGATGTTATAGAGGTGTTTTTTAAGGAAGGTATGGAGAGTTATGAAAATAGGAAAGTTTAAGGTTTTTTGGAGTTGTTGTCTGTAGAAAGAATGTGTGAAAGTGAGTTTTTTTTGCTAAAAAGGAATGTGTGCTAAATGTATGAATGTTCAGATGAAGTTAGCCTTATAAGACCATGTGAATAATGAGGATAAAATATAAAAAGTAAGGGTATTTTAGGGTTTTTATGCATGTACCTCATGTATGGACAAGGTATCGTGCTAGCTGCCATTCAAATTCATTGGTTTGCTCAGCTAAAATAATGGATCTAGGCCACTTTATGCAGTTGAGCAAGGAGAAGGTATGAAAGTGCCTTCAAACAAATTGTATTAAGTCATGAAAATGTCCCTTGTCATGGCTATTTGGGCCTTCTAAAATGTAATTGATTCGATCACAAGTCCAATGTTGAAGCCTGGTTTAAATTTAGTTGATTCTTGGTGCCAAAAATGTGGTCCAATTCATGTTTTAAAGTATAGTGCAAAAAGATGAAAATGTCACAAACTAGGTCATTTGCCTTTGTGTATCGATACAATGCATTTTGTATCGATACATAGAACAATATTTTCCTAGACGTATCGATATATTGAAGAATATATCAATAAATTGAGCCTGGTATCAATACAAAAGCTTGTCTATCAATAAATTTTGGTCGAAAATTATGATTTTAGCTACTGCCAAGCCCGATATTGATACAATAAGCCAATTTATCGATAAATGAAGCAATGTATTGATATAATGAAATGTTGTATTGATACAATCTATGAAATTTGAATTTTTGCTAACGTGAGGCCCTATATCGATACACTAAGACATTGTATTGATATATATATGAAAAAAATGTTAATTTTGTACACCTTTGACTCTCTAAACACTTTACCATGGCTAGGAATGATGAGTGACTGATTCACGCTTGTCCAAATGTCCTCAATGATGCATTGAATGATGACACGACACCTGATAGTTGTACTCATTTTTTATTTTTATTATTTTATTCTATTACTTTTCAATTAAGCCCTAGGATATCGAAAATTGGCTCGAGAAGAGAAATGAGTGCATTTAATTTAAAAGTTTCTAATTGGGAACGGTTTGTTCAAAAGAAGCCCGGACAAAATTAGGTGTCTACAAAGTTAACAAATGAAGTTACCAAAATAACATTAATTTTCAAGATATATTTGTTGCAAAGATTAGTAAGTAACAAATGGAAGATTTGATTTGAGAATCCCTACAAGAATGTTGTATTAAATAGGTGAACAAAGAAAGGGAAAAAAAAAATAGTTAAGTGGGTTAGATATGTCTGATAAATTTGTTCCTTGGAGTCATTGCTAGATGCTAACTTATTCCACTTGGAATAAATTCATGCAAAAATTTAAAGGAAAATATACCAATATATAGCTAGTATGTTATTACTAAACTAAACTAGATGAATATTAACTTTGAAAAAAAAAAAGAATTGCTCAAAAAATATGAAACATTAAACATGAGATTAAGTTATCTATATTTTTTAGATAATATGATTGCTTTTGCAAACAAAGTTTACTAAGATGACTAAGGTAGCAAAACTAAATCATGGATGTAAGCATTGAACATTAAACATGAGATTAAATTATTTGTATTTTTTTCATGTAGGATCATGAAATTATGTTTGTATTTTTTGTTTGCTATAATGGCTTCATAATTTACTTAGCTATTGTAATTTATTGAAATAGACATGCAAAAACCATATACTTATTAGAATGTAGGAGACATATGGTATATTCTTAAAGTTATTTGATATCCTATTTGTTAATATGCAGTTTGGAAAATGGTTAATATGTTTAAAAATAATGGGAGCACTAGTGAGATTAAAAAGGTTAATCTCAAATAGATAGAAGAGATAGATGATATATATATATATATATATATATGAAAACTCTAGGAAAGTTTTCTTAAATGTTTTGATTTGTTTCATCGTTTCAGTGGGTTTGGATGGAATCCAGTGACAAAACTTTTTGAAGTTGAGGCTAAAGTGTGGGAGGCTCTTATAAAGGTGAGTTTACTAATGATTTTTGTGCTAAGTTTCTTTGCATTTCTCAATTTGGAAGTATTTAACTTTACATATATTGCTGAAATATTCACCCCAAATCTAAGTAAGCTATAATTTGATGAACACATAATTTCATAACTTAACCTTAAGTTATTATTAAGGTACCAGTTTTCCAAAAGTACGATAGAATACATGAGTCTTGCTTGTGAAAATATCTTTTGCTTTTTTTTTTTTTCTTATTTGATGATGAATAGTAGGTAGTTAGAACTCTTCTAGTTGTTGTTTTAATTGGTTGGTGGTGGATCCTACCTATAGAATTTAACATTTTATATTCTTTTGAGACACAATATACCAATCTATATGCATGTAGTTAGAACTCTTCTTAATGGCCTCCCAAACTACCAGGCCTGGTTTTGGTAGGATTAAAAACTTGGTAATTAGGTTATAAACTTATGATCTATAGAATTGATTATGAATAGTCTCAATTTGGTTCAATTTTAGATTGCAATATTCAACCATTAAATTGAAATTTTTAAACTTTGCATTTCAATTCTTGTTTTAGGCAAATCCTAAAGCTGCAAAATGGTGATACACTAAAATTCATGCCTGTGGGAAGTTACATGACCTTTTTTTCAAAAGATAGGGCTAATGGTAAGGGGGCTTGTAATGCAAAACAAAGAATTCGTCAATGGTCTATGGAAGAAAGTAATGTTGGTCCAACTTTAGTTGATTTAAAAATAAACTGTGAACCATCATCTCCCATAACTGTATCAAATTCTGTTGCAAGTAAGTGTACTAATGATCTTCACAGATTTTTCTTGAATGTTTTATAGTCTAAGTTTGTGATGTAAATGAATGCTTTGGCTTTGTATATCTTAGCGATACATAGAATATGAACAAACGTGAATCTTTAAAAAATAACATTAATGGTTTGAGTCAATTACATATAGACTTTATTCCCTTAGCAGTGATGGTTATTATTATTTTAAAACTTTCATATGTTAGGAGTTAGATTCTTTGTCAGATAGCAATTATTCTTTAGTGAGGTATATTTCAGTGAGATATTCGAATATACTTCATGCAAGAAGTTGAATGTCAAACTTGTTAACTATTGGCTGAAAATTTTCTAGATTCCAAATTGTTTGAAATTTAGATGCTGAGCAATCGAAAAGCCCTAAACAGAAAGCTCGTAGGGAAGACGTCTGAAAAGCAAATTGAAGTCCTAGACAATGCAATTAGTAATGTGGTAGAAGTAATGAAATAAAGAAATGTCATTATAGAAAAGGTTGCACAAATTGCTGAAAAAAGGATTAGGCTATTGCTAAAAAAGGAAGGCCACATTGTTATTCTAAAGCTAAGATATTTGATTAATTGCTAAATATTGATGCCCCAAATCACCTCCAACTTGATGCATTTTTACTTCTAAATCAGAATCAACAAAGGGTGAGAGCTTTTTTTGGAATTCCAATGTAGTGTTGTAAAGAGCTACTTTTGAAAATGATGGGTTCTTGAAAACCATCCATTAGTGCCATATGCTTGATTTAATTTTTTGGTATAGTCTTTGTGAGTGTGCATATTTGTCACATGTTACTTATATTCTGATAACTATGGTAGGGTTTCATATCTTCTTCCTACTTATAAACCTCGAAATATTAATGGATGGATTTTTACATGCTTCGATTTTATATAATTAATATGAGAAAATTATCTTGTTTTTATGAACAATGCTAAATTAATTTAAAGCTATTATCCGCATGTATAATATTAATTTAGATAATAGATTTAGATATATGAATTCATTAATCGCATGTGTAAAGCGAAATCGAATAGTGGATGTTCAAAATTTCATAATCTGTTGCAGACATCAATTATAATATCTAAATCCAAATATTACGCAACATCCAAATCCGCAAAAATGGATTAAATACCTATAGATATTCGAATCTGACCTATCCATTTCCATTCCTAATAAAAAGAAAATTCATAAAAGTTGGGTAAATTATTTACATTTGAGTTGACTTCGCATTTGCATTGCTTCAAAAGAATTAAAAAGCGTTGTTATTTATTAGTTTTTTTTGAATGAGGGTGGCAATTTTTAAATTGTTGTGAAAGTTTGTCTTTAAGTGGTTGGGATAACATTTGTAAAATGCTATTAAAAAATATTCTCAAACATAATTTTGACGTATTATGATTCAATCGATTAGGTTAATTAAATCAATATAATCTTTAATTTTTTTTAAATATTGACAAAAACCGAGCAAGGCCATTGGGCAAATTTAGTTGGTCATGGCAAAGACTAGATCCAGCCCCAAAATCCCGTAGTCCAGCTAATAAAAACAACAAAGAAGAAAAGGGAAAACGATGAGCAAAACAGAACAAAGTGAAAATAAAAATTCCAGTGTGCTCTTTGCTTTCGAACTTGAGGGGGAGGAACGAGAAATTTGAGACTCTTACGCGCTAAGGAACAATATTCCTAACATTTTGTATTTCTGTAGTGCTTGTTTTCGTTGAACCTTTTTAGAGATCCCACTGTTTCTGAGCCAACTATATTTGCTTTCTTTTTTTCGGCTTGCAGAGACCATGGTTTGGGACAGTCGCCCTTTAACCTTCTAAAGGTGTCTATGGGCTTGTGCGGGTCGGATCCGGGGTTCGAGATTTTTGTTGTTTTTTTTTCTTTAAATTGAGATGATTTTTGTTTTATTTTTTAAAATATTTTATTAATATTTATATATTTTATAATTAAATTTAAATAAATATAATTTTTATTAAATGAAACAAATTAAATCGATTTAAATTACAAAATTTATATTCAATCATAATTCGATAAGGATCCTATAAGTAACCCAATCAATAGTTGCCTAGAACTTCGCCTTTGTGTTTTGTTGATTAAATAAATGAAACAATGTCAAAAGTTTCTAAAAATGATTACAACTAAGCCAAAACAATTCATATCCCTTCCATTAAAATCATATCATATAATTAAATTTAAATAAATAATTAACTATTGATTAAAAAAATCATTAATGAATTTGTAAAATAAATATTTATTATTTAATTATTACATATAATTTTTTAATGTTTAATACATAAATATCGCATGTAATCGTTTCACATAATTCTTTCTGCAAACAAAAGTTACTAGTAAGTAAATATTTTATATTTTCCCCAACTATTCAGATTTTACTATGGTCGTCGTGGTCCTAATGTTGTGGGTTTAGACCACTTGTTTTTCCAATAGCAAGAAAAGATTGCCATTGCAATTTTCAAATCCAATATTTCAAGGTCAAATTCAGCGACTAGAAGATCAACCGAGGTAAAATGATTGAGAAAAAGTCGGAAATAAATCCAGCTCGATGGATAGCAAACAGAATCTGGAAATCTAATTGACTAATTGTTCATTAGATATCTTTTTCCAAGAAATTACGTGGGTCGTAGCTGTTGAATTTGACACCCACAGCAACAAAAATAAGTAAACAAATAAAAACTATATAATAACCAATCTGCTAAGCTTGTCCATCATCTTCTTATTTTTCTTCTTCTACAGCCTAAAGCAACATTAAAAAAACCAGTGATTAATTTATTGTTTGGTAAGCGGGAAAATGGAGTTAGAGCAGCCTGTGTTTAGAGAAACAGCTGAAGCCCCGAAATTGAAGCCGGCAGATGATAGTAAGGTTTCATCAATCACGAACAGGAAAGGTTCATCAGGATCAGCAAGCAGGTCCCATGTTTCCTCCTGCAAAATGTTCGATGGTTCGGGATCATTCAGGGCTCTAGAGATGGGCGTGCCCAAGGTTGACTCAGACGAGACAAAGCTGTCTTGGCTACGATCTCAAATCATTGGAGGTGATGCTGAACTTGACTCTCCTTTTGGAACCAGGAAACTTACCTATGCTGATCACACTGCATCAGGCCGCAGTCTTCACTATATCGAAAACTTCATCATCACCAATGTTCTGCCATTTTATGGTAAAGAAGTTTTCTTTTTCTGATCTTCAAATTATGAAAAAATCATTTCACGTAGTCTGATTTAATCAACAAAAATGGTGTAATTTAAGAGTTTTGTCTTCTAGTATTTGTCAGCTGATCTAAGCTTTTGGTCCATGCGTATAGGGAACAGCCATACATGTGACAGTTATGTAGGGCAAAGGACGACGAAAATGGTGCATGAAGCATCAAATTACATTAAAAGATGCCTCGGTGGTGGCCAAGATGATGCAATACTGTTTTGTGGATCAGGTACTACGGCAGCCATTAAAAGGCTACAAGAAGTTATAGGGATCACGGTGCCATCGATTTTGAGGGAAAGGGTAATAAATTGTTTATCCAATGAGAAGAGATGGGTCGTTTTTGTTGGCCCTTACGAGCACCACTCCAACCTGCTTTCATGGCGTCAAAGCCTTGCGCAAGTTGTGGAGATTGGGTTAGATGAGAATGGTTTGATGGACATTGAAGCACTAAGACAACAGCTTGAGTTGTATAAATACGCCAACAGGCCTTTGCTTGGTTCATTTTCTGCTTGTAGTAATGTCACTGGGATTCAATCAGATACTCGAGAGATTGCCAGACTTCTTCATCAGCATGGAGGTTTTGTTTGCTTTGATTTTGCTGCCAGGTACACACCAAGAACTTACTTTCCTTATCCACCAAGTTTCTTTGAAGATCGTAATCCGAAACCGAGGATTAAAAAAAAATACAAATATTAAAATTTAAATTTTAAATTTAAATAATGAAAAATTAAATTTTGAGTGCAATTTATTGGTTTTTTTGTTGGATAGTGGACCTTATGTGGAGATTGAGATGAGGTCGGGGGAGATGGATGGATATGACGCAATTTTCCTTAGCCCACATAAGTTTGTAGGAGGCCCTGGATCGCCCGGCATCCTTTTAATGAGCAAGGCTCTCTATCAGCTTGGATCTTTGCCTCCATCTACTTGTGGAGGTGGAACTGTTAATTACGTTAATGGTTTCAATGAAAAGGTAATTAAGTTTCTATTGATTTTTAATGTTATAATTTTTTTTTTTAAATAATCA
The DNA here is from genome assembly GCA_038381835.1 of Adansonia madagascariensis. Lineage (NCBI taxonomy): Eukaryota > Viridiplantae > Streptophyta > Magnoliopsida > Malvales > Malvaceae > Adansonia > Adansonia madagascariensis. The sequence continues at coordinate 4,176,220 of JBBYHL010000004.1, forward strand.
TTCAATCTAAATCAATTCATAATAAATAAAAGGAATTAATATATTCCTGTAGTCAACTTATTTCAATTTAATATGGATTTTTTTGAGTCCCATTTTGTAGGAAATTTTGGTTTCCCTCTTGCACTAGAAGGGATAAAGTTTGATTATGTAGGCAGCTGTTAGCCTTTTATTGGGGTCTAGAAATAAATTCCTGGTTTAAGGGGGACCCAACTGGTTTAGATCTAGATTCTAGACTAGTGAATGGTAAGTGTCTTACTCAATAATTTTGAATTTAAGTACAATTATAGAAAAAGAAAAAGAAATTTCCAATTTTTGAGTAAGAGATGCACATTTTTGGTTAGAATTTGGATTAAGGGTCCTTGAGATTTTAGCCTAATGCAGGGGAAAAGATTCCAACCCCGCTGATGATTTTTAAGTGGGACCCCAGCAAAATTCCTTACAAATTTAGATATGATTCGGTGCTCCGAGACTCAAATACATCCTTAAATAATCCACCGATTAAAGAGTGTTTAATTAACTTGCATGCATCGGAATAATGAGATCCATGTGAAGTCTAAATCAATGACAAGTAAATTTGAATAGGTTATAAAATATAAAACATACACAGATTTGGTAAATTTGAAAGGAGCCTAAGCTTGAATGGATAAACGTATCAAAGAATATTTATCCAGTCCAGCTTGATGAGCTCTAAGTTTAAAAAAACCTGTTAATGAGGCTAGCACTGGCAGACCAACTGGAGTGCTACCTTTTTTTTTTTTTTTTTAGTATTATTATTATTATTATTATTATTATTATTATGATTATTTTATGTTAGTCTTATCTCCTTTTGCCCCTTACGGAAAAGGTTGGCTGCTCTTCAATCAACTCTTTGCTACTCCTGTGCTTAATTTTGAGTCTTTTGCTAAAATGTATTCGTTTATAGATATAGTAGTAAAGAATATACGTATTCAGGGAAAGAAAAAGGTATTTCTATTGGTATGGTCCAAATTAGACCATGGCCAAGCAGTTCATTCGACCTATAACCTTTGCATGTATTGAATCAAGTTTAAATATAAGATTTAATGATTTGAGCTCACCAGATTAAATTCAAATTGTTATTCATCTAATAAAAAATATATTTATTTTAAATTTAATTAAAAAGTATTAATATTTTAATTTTTTTTAAACAATAAAATGAATCTATGGCCTAGGGCTGAATAAGGGATTTGAAAAAAATTACTCCAACCTGACCTAGGTCTAGTCCAGATTAGTTAGAAGGATTTTACACTTATATTTGTCGGTCATAAATTGCAGGACACATTATATGTAGCTGATATAGAGGAAAGGGAAAATGGAGGGACTCCCCAAATAATTCAGATGATTAGAGCAGCTTTGGCATTTTGGGTGAAAGAATACATTGGCTATCAAGTGATTGAAAAGCAGGAGAAGTCATACATACAACAAGCTTTAAACAGGCTTCTACCCAATCAAAACATATGGGTTTTAGGAAATACGAGCTCCCTCACACAGAGACAAGCCATACTGTCTTTCCTCATCTACTCCACCTCAAACAATTCTTCCCCCGAAGATAACCATGTAGATGAGGCAGAGGTTAAAAGCGGAAGTCGACTTTTCATGTGGGGTGAGACTGGGAACAAAAGGGATAAGCCTCTCCATGGCTCTTTTGTTGCCACTCTCCTAAATGACCTTTTTGGCATCCAAGCTCGCGGTGGATGTGCTTGTGCTGCACCTTATGGCCACAGTTTGCTTGGAATTAACCAGACTCACTCCCTTGCCCTTAGAGGAGCTATTAAAAAGGTAATTAAAATTAACTCCAGTGACATTTATTATATTCGCAATCCTGATAAACATTATCATGATTGCAATTCATCCTTGTTGAACGCAATAATTAATGGTATAGTTTTTCAATTTATCCAATAGCAGGGCTATGTTGGCGTAAAACCTGGATGGACAAGAGTTAGCTTTCCTTACTACATGTCCAACGAGGAGTTTGAATACATACTTGCAGCAGTGGAGTTTGTAGCCATATATGGGCAACGATTTCTTCCTCTATACCTTTTCAACCTGAGAACTGGCAACTGGAGTTTCAAGAAGAAGGCACTTAAGGAGGTGGTAGGAAAGGAGAGCAACAGTGATGGCATCCACGTCTTGGCTTTGGCTACTGCTTTTCAGGCAATATGCATGGACCGTGACCGTGACAAAATTGATGCTGAAAAGAAATATGCTTCTTCTACCATCCTCAAGTATGCATCATATTTGAAAAGTGCCAAACGAATCGCTGCCCTGCTTCCCAAGTTTCCATCCCAACGGAGGTTCCATGAAGATTTTGATGTCGACCTCCTCCTTTTCAGGGTCTAACCATACTATCAGGAATCAATTCGAGTTCATAATCAAATTTCCATTGGAGTATTCTCACCGTATGCAGAAAACTAAGTTATAGCTCATACAAAAGATGGAATAATTTACAGAATGAAAATTTTTTCCCTTTGGATCACTTACAAAATCCATTTAAATTCTATAGTTAGCAACAAGAACTCTAGTTTGAATACCTTGAAAGGTCTGCCTTCCATTGCAATAGTGTATTGTATACCTCTCTTCCAATTAAAGTAAATAACAGACCTCGGAAAAAATCCGGCCATTGGCACCTGCACTTACAAAAAATGAGGATGGCTCTACCGACAAGGTGTGTTGATTAACGGTATGTAAGCAAGGAGTTGCAGTGAAGCAAAAGTTGCCATCAAGTATAAATCATGCTGAAATGTTTAACTTTCTAGCAAATTACGTAAACCCAGAAGGATAAAGCCCCTAGTAACTCTATTGCAAAACTGTTCCATACAAAAAAGATGCACAGCTAAATTTAACATATAAAATGCTTTACAAAAGAGGATACCACCATTTATACTGCAAAAGAAATTAGAGAGAGAGAAGAAAAGGATCTCCTCAATTGAAGTAGTGCTCATGAACTAAGAATAATACGTTACCATGATTTCAAAGGAATGACTGGCCATCAAAAGTTGTGGCTTCTCCTTCTCTTCTTCAACTTCCATAGAAGCTTCAGCTTTTATTTCTTCCACCCTCTTATACGAAATATTATCTATTAGCTTCCAAGTTTCATCATTAACCGTTTGA
>JBBYHL010000004.1:4198672-4224524 GCA_038381835.1 Adansonia madagascariensis
TTATATTTTATTGGTTTAATTCCAACTTCTATATATATTTAGGATATTTTGGTTGCTTTATACTAATTAGTATTTTACTTCTTTTCCAGTTCAGTTTTAAGGTTTTTGATGACGGATATTTGAGATTTTGAGATATTAATTATTGATATTTTCTTCCATCTTGATTCTTTTGGTTTTCCCCCTTAGTTTCCTCTATTCTCCCTAATTGCTTCAGTCTAATTCTGATTTTCCCTCCAAGTTCTGTAGTTATATCCTTTTCCCATACTCGTTCTAGATCAAAAAGGCAGTACCTCAGAAAGAACAGTTATGTTTTAATATGAAAGCAACCAGATAAAAGACAATTTGGAAAAATTATCCGTCAATATTAATAATTGTAAATGTTTATAAATTTCCTGATTAGATTCATCTAAGAAAACATAGCAGCTTTCTCAAAGAAGAATGTACATACTGAAGCCAAGACAAGCATAATAGAATAATAATTATTTAATCCTAGGCTCTTGAGCTGTCTTGCATTTAGGTTTTCCCTACCTTGGATCAAAAACTGCCTCAGATATTCGAGGTGCTCTATTGTATATATCCCAGATTTCCTCTGCTTTCATCTCTCCCTTTCCAAGTAAAATATCTGCAAAATATAGAAACATAGAATCAACCATTTAAGTGTTTTTTTTTTCTTTTTAATACATAGTCCATTTGTTGCAAAAGTTCAAAAGTTTCTTAGAACATTTAAGCTAACTGAAATAATGGTGTTCGACCAACAATTTTACGCATAAGATGAGTTAGTTTAAAGAATACAGGAATAGATTATATCAAACATAAGTAACCTGTAATTGTCTCAGCAGCCAAATAGAACTCTCTTAGCACAGATGCACATTTTTTCACCTAAAACGCAAGTATTCATCACGAAGTGCTTCAAGTTTCGCAGCAAGCTAAACATGGACAAAGTTAATTATGCACATAAAAGATCTTCACAAAATGCTATAAAGATTTAACAGCCACATACTGCAAACATACATTAGGCACAAGATCGTTTTGATTACTGGAGTATGCTTTCCCAAAAGCTGTCATCCCTGTCTGCAAAATTAAAAATTCTGCAAGCCTTGAAGCTTCTAATGTAGCTTTTGCTGAGATCCAACTCATATTGTCGACCCCAAGCATCTCCTCCTCAATTACCCTCGCTGCAAAATTGTGCTACCAGTGAGCCACACTATACTTAGTGTTAGAGGGAGAAATAGATACCATAGAATACGTAACACATGCAGAGTATTCTTGGGGGAGTAGTAGAGATTATATCTGATAACATATAAGACCAGACAGGATTAGAGGCCAACATATAGTTGCAAAGAACCTTAATTAAGCAGGTTGAGGAGGAAGGAGGCGGGCTGATAAAATGATCTAATTACTTTATTATTCCTTCAACCAAAAATGTCTTGATGTTTTAAGAATAAATCGTTCACTTAATGAGTTCCATCTTGTTTTCAAATATATAGAGCTCTACTTCTGAGTGTAAAGCTTACAATCATGGAAACACGGATGACACAGAGTCCACCATAGAATCTTCACTTCTACGCCAGATTTTTTTTTTTTTTTTTTTTGCCCTTTTCTTTTGCACAACAAAGTGGAAAGTGAAAAGGTCAACTTCAAATACATTGAATCATAGAAACCAAAGACAAAATTAATACACATAATCACACATATACCAGCAAGTAAACTAATCAAAAACTCAATTAGATGACAACGGATATAAGTTTTCAATACTTACGAGCATATGCATGAACTATAGAGCTTATGTAATCTGATTTTCTCAAGAAAACCTTGGCCGAAATTTCAGCGTAGTGCATATTTGGCTGGCTATGAATAGATTTTATATCTGTCTGTAGGAGATAAGCATGAAGATTTGACTAATAACTGTGAAAATAGAAGAGGATATCACAGAAGCAAATGATACTACAACTATATGAATGGGTGATATTAAATTAATTCAGTGACCTCTGTAAATGGGCGACAGGGATCTGGAAAGTAGCATGCAAGAACTGCAACAGCTGCCTCTCGATATGCTAATCTCAACTCCAACTCCTCTGGAATTTCTCTGCTATCTTCTTGGCCTGTTTCAAACGTGACCTTTTCCTGGAAAGTAAAATAATGAACAAAGTAAGAAGTGGCAATCGATATGTTGAACCAATAGCTGTATAAAAGGAATGCAGAACTAACCCCCTTCAATGCCTCTAGAAGTTCCTAACGTCCAATGTAATAAGATCTTTTCTGGCAGTCAAAATTCCAGACTTTTCCTCTCATCCCCAGTTTAAGAAACATTAGCACCAACCCCCGATGTTAAATGGTATAAAGCAAAAGTAACTAAATGTATAGCATTATGCACAATATATTTTGAAGCTCTGCCCCAGTAATATCTTCTGCAAGCGCTGCAACTTCCTCCAGGAGAGCCTCTTTCTCCTCCTCAGACCGAAAAAATTTATTTCTAGCATGGACCTGTGGGGTACAAAAGTAAAATCATATAATAAAAGATACAAAGCATACATGAGAACATAAACATTTTTATTAGAATCGCAATAAACAAATACCTTCAATATGTCCAATCTACCATCTTTAGAAGGCAACCCAACCCTTATAATCTTGTCAAACCGACCCTTTCTCAGGAGTGCAGGATCAAGAATATCCAGTCTATTTGTTGCACCTATAACCAACACCTGACAAGCCCAAATTTAGGGGTTGAATCAGAACACTCCTCTGAAAATCCAAGTGAACACATAAATTAATACCTGTGATGCCGAAACTTTAAATCCATCCATCTGGGTCAGTATCTGAAGCAGACCCTTTCCCTTTCTGCACCACCCCTATACTGAAAAATTACATTCACAAAACCATACAGAGAAAGTTAGATAGAGATGAGAACCTAGGTGAGAAGACAAGGCTAAGTCAGGATATTAATATAACAACAGGTATTATAGCCACAAAGGTTCAGAAAGAATTTGTGTGGCAATCCATTTGAATTAAGAAGCCTAGAAAGAGCTTTTTTAGGTGGTTGGAGAGAATATGCAGCTCGCAAAGATTCCATTGCAAAGTTCTATAATAATGTTTACATGTTTGTCCGATATCCAAATCAAGAAGTTATAATTTCCAGGGATACATACATAGCTTTTGTGCGTGTATGCTTATATGTGTATGTATGTTCTTGTGAGAGTATTTTTACATGCATACATATGGGTCCAATCAACCACCTTTCCAACCTCCAGCTTAACTCTAAATTTGGGAGTTAGACAGGAAAAAGGGGAAAATGCAGGAGATAAAGGCAAATAGACTGGAGATATCATGCTTTACCTTGTTTGAGAAGAATAAAAGCATGGTAAACATAGACTTATCATTACACTTTCCACAACTATTGCCCAAAAAAAAATAGAAAAGAAAAATTAGAATCCAAGAATCATAGTTAACATGTAAACAACTCACCCATGCAGATTCGCCTCAAACAGCATAATATTTATTCCACATAATCCTCACCAGCATAATGTTCATGTACATTAATTATCAATTTAAGCACAATGTAGCAATGAAAAAGTCCCAAAGTATTGTGAAGGAACGTTTCTAGTGCCAAAGGACAGTGCAAATAGACTAAAGCACACACTTCCTCAATTTTTTTTTGGCAAAAGGTGCATAAAAAGTATATCTGAGTTAAGTGTCCTTTTTGCTCATTTTGCTTCTAATTACTTTCATTACTTGTACTTTTAATACTTAAAAATGGACAATATCAATTCTCCTTACAATAACATTTTCAGTAACATACTCAAGCCACAACTTTTCATTGAAAACAGAAGTAAAGGAAACATTAGCAAGTGGATGATTAATTATGATAATGCTTGATATTTAGAGCAAATTAGACAATGTAATGAAGCAAACTCATTAACAAAATCATATACTTTAAGATTATCAGATACGATGCGAGATTTTCTTTGCTTTATATTATGTGGTATGTTTCAGAAATTAGTGCCTTACTTCACTTGAGCAACCTTTTTCTCTTTTGTACCTTGAGCCTCAAGTGATTTAAGGGTCCTAGTAGCAAGAGTGCAGCTTGCACCTTTGACAACAGTACAGTAATCCATCTTTAAACTTTTAAAACTGTTTTCCTTAATTCTATTCTAAGTTGAATTCTGAACAATTTCTATGAGAGTTTTGAGACCATAATTTCTACTAGGGCTTTACAGGAAAGAAAAAAAAGGTTCAGCAAAGTTAAATAAAGTTAAAACTTAATGCTGAAATGCAAAAATGAAGCAATTTAGGTGAGTGATGGATACTTGTGCAACTCTATATTTATCATTCTTTTTACTCTTCTAGCGGCAGGCAGCTGGCACTGGTTGGGAATCATAAATTTTAAAAGCATTAGCTGAAGTGGAAAAAGGATGGTGATGAAAAGGTCAAAACTCTAAGCCCCAAAAAAATTTACAATTTCTATTGGAAGTTTAAAGACACAGTTTAACAGTCATTTCCAAGAACTTGTACAGAAGTTAATTATGTTTTCTTTATATAATATTCAGATTTCAAGCATCCAGGAGCTTGCAGCATCTCAAAATTCAAGAAAAATCTAGATTCAATATACTTTTAGAAAGTATTGTGATCATAATGATTAACAAGAAAAGATGGGCCTTAGTTTTGTTATCTTTAACATTATATCTTTATCACATATATGAACAATCACTGCAGCTAAAAGTAAAAGGATTGGCCTGTTAATGTTATTAGCACCTAAGAGTGCCAGTTGCTCAGGTTGAAATAGAACCTCTCTGCCCGACCCTCATGCTTTTCCACAAAAGATGAGAGAAATAATGATAATAAAGCTGAACTCTCCATTGGCAAAGGAAAAAAAAAAAAAAAAACGTAAATTGTCTTACACCACCAATATTAGGTCCCTCACGCTTGCTACAACAGCATCAATCTCATCAATAAAAATTATGGAAGGTGCGAATGACCTGGCATTAGCAAACAGGTCATTCACACGTGATGCTGCGACTCCAACAAACATCTGGAAAGTTATATTACTATGTCAGCCAGGTTTCTAGTTCCAACAATTTCAGATACATGACATTAAAAAAAAAAGAGATAAATAAAATATGTCTAAAAGCAAATCAAAATTTAAGAATATATGCTGACTAAGAGACCTATTTTGAAAAATTCTAGGCTATTAGGGAGTCAACATGAAAACTGCTAAGAAACAATGCATAACCCTAGGAGTTTTAAAGAATTAGCAGAATCGAGGTGCATTGCATTAAACAGAGTACAGGAATCACGCATTTAGACAAGGTGCCTTGAGTTGTGACATTTATATATGCGTAGAAGTTAAAATAAAAGAATAAAGAAGAGTATTATCAAGTTTCACTGGAAGAAGCATTGGACTGACAAAATTAAGGCATGGATTCAAGTCAAGAGAACAGCCATAGACAAGTTTAATGATCAGACCATATTCAAAATTTCCCTATGCCCTTTAAAATAAATATAGCACCAAGATCAACAGCGACCGAAGTATGAGGAAGTAAATGAGCTGAAAAAGAAAGACTAAACAGTTTAAGGGGAAAGGCAATTAAATTTCTCTTCCAATTTCAGTTGATTTAAAGCCATATTTTCCTAAAGATGTTCAGGATAAAGCCTAGAATAAAGCATCTGAAAAATCAAAATGATAACTCTGATATATTAAAAGGAATGAGAATTTTGTGAAGAAACCAGCCCTCACCTCTCCAAAATCAGTGCCATTTGCTGCAAAGAATGGTGGACCCGCTTCACCAGCAATAGCTTCGGCCAGTAGTGTTTGACCAGTCCCAGGAGGGCCATGAAGCAAAACACCTTTTGGGCAATAGATACCTTTAATTTTGGAACTCTTCATCATTTTTTTAAAATTCATACAATCTCTTGTAGTTCCCTCTTTATATATTCTTGACCAGCGAAATCATCAAAAGTAACACCAGTTCTTTTCTCTGCTGGTATAAATTTTGCACTGGTTAAAAGGCAGCAAAGTTAAAACCTGGTAGAATGATTTGTTATCAACAACCCAAAACTATATTAACATAATCACCAAAACTCCTTTTGACCCAATAATAAAACACTTTCGAAAAGAATGTAGGCATCACTGAATATTCACGAAAACATTGAATACATGGTGGAAGCTTTCAGAGGGCTACACAAATTAAAATCCTAGAATTAAGAAGTCTGCGACCAGCAACCATCATTTAGATTATAATTTCTAGTGATTACTCTGCAAACATTATTGGGATTATAACAATGCTTCCTTACCAGGAAAATTAAAGATGCAGGCAAACTTAAGTCACAAAAAGCAACTTCAGAAAAGACGGTTCAATGATAATATTAATATACAAGAAAGCAAGTTTATTACCATAGAGAAACAAAAACAAGGCAACCACTCTATAAATGTGATAAATGAGAACGATGATTAATAGACACCTCCATTTGATATCGTAAAACAAGAGGAAACCAAAAAAAAAAAAAAGGCATGTTAAACCATGTAAAAGGAATGGGAATTACAAAATCAAGACTCTTCCGTCCAGCACTTGTTGGACACTTTCAATATTATGGGTATCATAGTGTTTGACAATGGATCCCTAGTCATTGTTAACAGGGATCAAGAATATGAGCACAAGTGAAAAGATATCTTGAGCCAAAATCAAGTAACTAGTGAGGCTGAAAAAAGAGTTTCGAGACCATCGTGTTTATGGAAATTAAATCTTCTTATGAGTATGATGCTCTAAAACTTTTCATGGTATATATGATAGGTAGTAAAAGACTAAAAGAGAAGTTATATATTTATGCAATTTTTGAGCATAACTCTTCTGAATAAATGAGAAAACAGTTCATGTACAAGCACATAAATAAATTTGGATTTGGCCTTGCGATAAGTAGTCGTGTAAGCTATCCATGTGCTCAAACTCATTTATGCAATATTAATTAAAAATGTACTATTAAAATTAAAGTTTAATCGTGTTTTCATGTGTACAATAATAAGTAGGACAATTTTATACTTGATTTCTAGCCTAATTTAAAGACCACTACTGGAGGTTACACATGCTAGAATGTATCCGGAGGATTCCATTTTTTTTCTTTTGTAATATAATTCAGGTTTATTATCTTATATATAACAAGAGGAGTTTAAAACCTTCACAAATGGCTTTGTATACTTGCATGCATCTATATGATTGTAAACGAGGAAATCATTATTGAACTATTAAGTTAGCATAATTGGTCAAATGAACGCATTACCTAAACCTCTCGTAAAGCTTTAAAACTTTATCAACATTGTGCTTAATAAAAATCGATTGCTTAGAAAAATGAAGCTGCAATGAGGGTTAAAATTAAAAGTGCTGAAGTAAAGAAGGTAAGAGATGGAAAAACAACATCCTTGAGGCAGAATAAATACTCTTTCAGTTTTTTTATGCTCCACACACAACCTTTTATTGGCCAACTGAATATCGTTCTTCATGGGACACAACCTCTGCGTTGTAATCTGGGTATAAAAAATCCTTTTAACCCAACATATTTGCAGCAAAAGCCATCTAAACATTCAAATATGCGAAAGCAAGGGATTTGGCAAAATAACACAGACAACTTGTCCAAATAAATGACAACAAAATTTGGGCCTTGAAGCCATCTATCTGTTTGTCAAACAAAAAAAAAAAAAAAAAAACCTTTAAGCCAACTTGTTAGCAACAAAAGCCACCTAAACATCATGACAAGAAAAGTGAGGGATTTTAATAAATACTTTCGCTCAAAAATATAAGAAGAAAACTAGGTGGTGTAAACCCTATATAGGGTATCAATAAAGTCATTACCCGAAATTTACGTCGTAACATTTTGGGACAACTGCCCTTATTCATTCCTACTAACTGCTTCCATTGGGTTTAAGTTAGATAATGTCAGTTGTACTCCCAAAACTCATTTCCATCCCTCCCTTCAGCAATTCGAGCCATCCATTATAGGATAATCATAGTATTAAGTGGTAAGAGATGCAAAAACTAAAAAATGAGTTCGAGTAAACGTATCATTGTCCCTTGAGATTGATGTTGAATTTCTTCTAATTTTTATTCACCCTTGAATGTTTAAAAATGTATAATTCCAGTAAGTTTTTTATTGAGTTCATCATTATCTTGGCTTTTGAAACTTGAGGGGCAAAAGTCTTTCTTTTTTAATGTTTTTCTTGCATTTTTTTAATTGATTAAAAAGAAAAGAAGGAAATAATAGACAGGATTTTTAAATTGGGAATAGACTATGAAAAAGGGAGGGGGGGATCTTGATGGAAGAGGCCAGCACATGCCTGCATGTGCTACCTAAGGATGAAAAGTAAAACTCTGAAATTAGAATGGCACTTATTATTCAAATAAATTCATTCCTAGTCTTTTTACACGCAACAAACATAACAGTTGTCTTAGTTTTAGAACCAGCTAAAAACTTTTGCCTTGCTTTTGCAGTGCATTAGCACCACTGTATCAAATTAATTAGGAAGCATAATTTAAAATTTATTCAACTTTTTTTTTTCTCAATTGCAAGGAGACTTAAGCTATTTCTCTTATAAACTCCTCCATCAATATAGTTTAAGAATTATAAAAGGATGAAAAGGGAAGATCTTCCAAATTGTAAAAAAATTTTATGTAGAACATATTCTAAAGATAGCACAAGCATCATGACCAAAGCCATTGAGCCCAACATTTGTTTAAAAAAAATTGTCATTGAGCTCAACAATACTTTTTCCACTTGCCCTTGTAACTATTTTCCGGTTTCACTCAATCTACTAATGACTTGATAAAACATGAAGCCCTAACCGGAAAGCAGTTAATCAAGTAAATAAACCAAACTTCTGCCAGACAGCAATAGAGAAAGAGAGCATCAAATGTTCATCTGTCATGGATTGACAGAAACGGTAAACAAACTTAGTGATATCGTAAGCTACCATACAGCAGAATCAAAATAAATAATTAACAACTATCCAACTGGGAAATCATTTTTTTACTTGCCGACTCTTCCCGAACGATCCAAGGGCACGGCACTTGAGTAGTTGCCTAGTTGATTTACTAGAAGCTCCAAATCACAAGGTATTAGCTTTGCATAAATGTGCCTCATCACATTATCAATCCAGAGATATAGTGCAATTGACAAGGCAAGTCGCATAGACCATATTAGTGCAGTTGCAACAGTGGAGTAGATTTCTGCAGGTACCGTGTCAACATGCAGATATCAATGTTCACAATTTGTTCGTGAAGCTTTTGCCAAACATCATTCCAACAGTCGATGGGCATGCAGTCCACCACATGGCACCGAAAAATTATTTCATTCTTTGAATTTCCCACTGTTCCATCCATTTCACTATCTTTGTAGTATGGCAAAATCACTGCAGGATGTTTGACAGAGTTCAGGAAAAAAAAAAATAGAATAAAAAGTAGCTAGAGAATTTGACAATCTACAGGGATGATGCAAAATCGTGTAATCAAGCCAACTTGAGCCGATCCAGTGAAAGCTGGAGCTAAACAAGACTACTAGACTCAAATCCCCAAGTTTAACTCAAGCTCAGTCAAGAATTATTTTCATACTCAAGAATGGCACAAAAATAATAGCTGTCCTGATCCGAACCAATTTCACTCCATCACAATTGAGTCAAGCAATAAGTTCAAAGTAAAGACCAAAATCAAGCTCCAATCAAAATTCTAGATCAATTATACAAGGTAAGATTGCAACTATGGAAAATAGATATTATATTTACTTGGATAGTTAAATTACATATAAAAGTCATTAAAATATAGTTAGAATTTTAAAAGCTCAATTAGACTTATGAGCAACTCAAGAAAAGTGTTCAAAATCTCAAAACTGAGCTTGACTTATTGCTTGATCTTGAGCTTCAATCAATAAAGGAATGAGCCAAGCTCCGCAATCATTGAGTTGAACCTGAATAGTTCATGAGTGACTTTACACCTTGATATAAATCAATAGGAAAATAGGTAAGAATGCTTAATTTTCACTGTTATTGAATATCAACCCACTCTAGGGTATTTATACAAGAGTTCAGGTTGATTATAGTTGACCAAAATTTTAAAACTAATCCTAGATAAGATGAAAACTATACAACAAATCTCTTAACTTAAGGAATTCTAATCTAATCCTTAATTAAAGGAATCCCATAATTTACAAATTTTACAATCTTTCAAATTTGACCTTATCTTCTTACTTCTATAATCTTTCAAACCTAACATTTTCTTCTAACACTCCCCCTCAAGTTGGAGAATAAGTGTTTTCCATTCCCAGCTTGGAAACATTATCCTGAAATTGTTTACTATTTAACCCTTTTGTGAACATGTCTGCTAGCTAGTTTCCAGAAGTAACATTTGGAGTACAAATGACTCCATCGTCTAGCTTTTCTTTTATAAAGTATCTGCCCAACTCTATATGTTTGGTCTTGTCATGTTGTATAGGATTATGTACTATACTTATGGTAGATTTGTTGTCACAGTAGAGCCTCATTAGTCCTTCCACTTTGATCTTTAGGTCTTTTAAGATTATTTTAAACCAAAGTAATTCACATACACCTTGTGCCATTGCTCTGAATTCTGCCTCTGCACTCGATCTAGCTATCATATTCTGCTTCTTACTCTGCCATGTAACTACTTGCCTCCAAGAAATGTACAGTACCCTGTAGTTGACCTTCTATCAACTAGTGAGCAGGCATAATCAGCATCTGTGTATGCTTTTAGCATCACCCCTGTATTCCTTTGAAATATTATTTCTTTTCTAGGATTAGCTTTCAAATACTGTAAAATTCTATAGACGGCTTATAGATGTACCTCTTTAGGTTGATGCATGAATTGACTTACTACATTCACTGCATAAGCTTTATCTGGCCTTGTATGTGACAGGTAAATCAACTTCCCAACTAGCTTTTGGTATGTCTCCCTGTCTACTGTAGGATTTTCTAGTGCGTCCCCAAGTTCGTGATTTTGGTCAATAGGTGTTTGAGCTGGTTTACATGCCAACTTCCCTATTTCCTTTAGTAGGTCTGTGACATACTTCTATTGAGAAATGAATATGCATATTTTTGAATGTGCTACTTCAATCCCTAGGAAATACTTCAATCTTCCTAGTTGTTTGATCTTAAACTCTTTCATCAAGCACTATTTTAGGACCTTTATTTCTTGTTCATCATCCCTTGTCACTATGATGTCATCAATATGCACCAGTAGGATAGTGACTCTTTATGTTTTAGAGTGTTTAAAAAACAAGGTATGGTCCCCTTGACTTTGCTTAAACCCGATAGCTAATTTTACCTTTGTAAATCTCCCAAACCAAGCCCTAGGAGACTATTTAAGGCCGTACAACGCCTTCTTCAGTCTATACACCTTATTTTTCTCTAGATCATTCTCAAAACCCGGTGGAATCTCCATATATATTTCCTTTTCCAAGTCACCATGGAGAAATGCGTTTTTCACATCGAACTGCTATAGATCCCATCCAAAGTTAGCCACTAACGAAAGTAAAACTCTCACTGTATTCACTTTCGCTACCGGAGCAAATGTTTCTTGGTAGTCTACCCAAATGTTTGTGTTTACCCTTTAACCACTAACATTGCTTTATACCTCTCGAGTCCTGAATCTACCCTATACTTTAAGGAGAAAACCCACTTACAGCCCACTAGTTTTTTCCCTTTTGGTAATTCAATGACTTCCCAAGTTTGATTTTTTTCCAAAGTCTCCATTTCCACTCTCATAGCTTTTTTCCATTCCTCTTGGGATAGTGCCTCAAATAGAGTTTCAGGAACTATAATAGAATTTAGACTCACAAGAAATGCTTTATGAGCTGGTGTAAATTTATTAAATGACATCAAATGGGATAATGGGTGTCTAGGATGTTCAATGCATTCTCTCCGTTTTTTTCCCTAAGTGCAATAGGTAAATAGAGATTAACATATTCAAAATCAAGTAATGCATTTTCTTGCGAAGAAGGTTCAGGTATTGTTGTTACCTCGTTTTCAGAAATAGGAGAAGAGTCTTGGACTTTTGCTGGATCAGGATTAGGATCTCTACTTCTTGCATAAACCTGTTCATATCTCCAAGTATCATAAATAAGTGGTTGTTTTGTTTGAGATAATGTAGGTTCTGTTTGTGTTTGGAGTGTGGATTCTGTTTATGTAGGTTCTGGTTGTGTTTGTGGTGTAGGTTCTGTTTGTGTAGGTTCTAGGAAAAGAAAATTTTCCCTATCCTTATCTTCCATATGTGAACTCTCCCCTTGAAGATAAGTTTGAGTAAAATATGGTCTACCTTCTTTAAAAGTTACATAAGTTGTGACAAAGAACCTCCTTGAAGGTGGGTGGTAACACTTTATCCTTTTTTTTTTGTTGATGAGTAACCTACAAAAATACATTTAATGGCCTTAGGATCTAGTTTCCCTCTATTGTTACTATGGACATGAACAAAGGAAGTACACCCAAATATCTTAGGTGTAAGGTTATTGGAGGTCTGTACATTAGGGTAAAAAGAGAAAAGTACCTCCATGGATGTCTTAAGTCCAAAAGTTGTAGATAACAGTCTATTGATGATATGAGTAGCTGTTAAAACAACCTTTCCCCAATAAGACTTAGGAACATTTTTGTAAATTAGTAGAGCCCGTATAACAGCTAACAAGTGACCATTTTTCCTCTCAGCTACCCCATTTTGTTGAGGGGTGTTGACACATGAAGACTTATGAATCATACTTTCCTTTTAGAAATAGGAGGATAAAAAATGGTTAAAATAATCCTTAGCATTGTAAGACCTTAGCCTTTTTATTTTGACACCAAACTAATTTTGAACCATGTTGTGAAAGTTAGGGAAAACGAAACTTTTTTATGACTTATGCTTAAGTAAAAATAGCCACGTAACTGTAGTGCAATCATCAATGAAAAATACAAACCACCTTGAACCAGTTACATTAGCAATAGTAAAAGATCCCCAAATATCCATATGAATTAATTGGAAAGGAACAAAACTTCTTTTATTTATAATGGAAAAAGATACTTGTTTATCTTAGCAAACTCACACACATCACAATGAAATTCTTTAATGTCTAACCCCTTAAATAAAGACGAAAAAATAAAATGTAATATCCTAAATGAAGGGTGCCCAAATCAACGATGATAAAGCCAAACACTATTTTATAGGATAAATGAAAGAAAAGCTAATGGTGACCTATCTTTGATACTTTTTGAAATGCTAACATCTTCAAGGTGGTAGAGTCCACCCTTCTCCTTAGCAAGTCCAATCGTTTTCCCCGAGGCTTGGTCTTAAAAACACAGTGGGTAGGATAAAAAATCAAATTACACTTTATTTCTACAGTAATTTTCAGGATAGACAATAAGTTTGTAGAAAGTTTAGGGACATGCAAAACATTTTTTTAGAACTAGTTGAGGGGTGATATGGATGTCTCCTTGACCAGTTACTATAGTGTATGATCCATTAGCAACAAGAATTTTTTGGTCGCTAAGGCAGGGAGAATATGTACTAAACAAAGAGGATGAGTAAGTCATATGGTCAGTAGCTCCTGAATCAATGATCCAGGAACCTGAAATTTTATCAGAAACATTCATACCAATAAGGACATATTTACCTAAGAGTGCTAGGGAGCATTTCCCATTTTCTTTAGATTTTCCTAAGGCTCTTAGCAGATTTTTGAGAGTCCCCACTTCTTCTTTATTAAATTCTATCTGTTCTGCTGTTGTAGCAATAATAGGAACACTAAAGACTGTCTCGACCATCTTTTCTTAAATGTCTAAGGTTTTTTATCTTCCTCATATCCTAGATTAATAATGATTCCACCTTTGCTATCATTACTAGTTTAACTTGGGTCTGGTTTTCTAGCATCAGTCCTCGGTGACTTTTCTCAGCTTGAATTAAGGCTATAGTCTCATTTAAAGGTGGCACTTCTTTTTTGCCAAGAATCTGTACCTTGATTTGGTCAAACTTCATATTTAGACCTACTAGGAAGTCATATACCCTGTCTTTTTCGATGAAGAGCAGCAACATCCTCAGAACAGTTGGTCTTAATGCACAGGTAATGGTCCAACTCTTTCCATGAGCTCTAAAGTGAGTTAGCATATTCTGTGACTGTCTTATTCCCTTATTTTATAGCACTAGTCTTGATAGTTATCTTATAGACTTGTGCTGTATCACGTGCCTTGAGTAGGTCTGTCTAATAGTAACCCACACTTCCTTGGCTATCGATAGAAACATAAAAGTGTCGCTAATTTTAGGGGTCATCAAGTTCTATAACCATGACATGATCATGGAATCTGCCTCGTCCTATGAGTCAAACTTGGGATCCTCTCTTTTTGGTCCAGTTCCTAAAAGGTGGCTGAGTTTTCCTTTTCCTTTCAAGTGGCTTTGAACAAATTGAGATCATTTTAAGAAGTTTTTTCCATTCAACCTATAAGCTGTTTGGATATTTTATAGGTCTCTAGATGCATGATGCATCAGGATTTCATTAGAAATTGTTTTTAAGTCTAATATATTTGGCAATTAAGGCCAAAGGGGAAAAAAGGGAGGAAATGGCAATCAAGGCCGAAAGAAATAGTACGCAATAAAGGCCAAAAAGAAAAAAGTTAAGCTTAAGGTTCTAATACCATGATAGAAATCAATAGGAAAGTAGGTAAGAATGCTTGATTTTCATTGTTATTGAATACCAGCCCATTCTAGGGTATTTATACAAGAGTTTAGGGTGATTATGGTTAACCAGAATTTTAAAACTAATCTTAGATAAAATGAAAACTATACAACAAATCCCTTAAGGAATTCTAATCTAATCTTTAATTAAAGGAATCCCCTAATTTACAAATTCTACAATATTTCAAATCTGACCTTATCTTCTTACTTCTGTAATCTTTCAAACCTGAATTTATCTTTTAACATACCCTAACATACAACAATCATAGGGGGAGACCAAATTAACAAATAGTATTTTGTTCAAGCCATTAAGAGTAAGGAAGCAAATGGTTAAAATCAAATATGGTATAACTAGACACGCCTTTTAGGTAGGCAACAGAACATGAAAAGGTGACCATTTATGTTATTTGGACTCAAGGGTAAGTGTTAAATATGACTATGAGCTTGACACATGGACATACATTTTAATTTTTATTATATTTCAGGAAGGTCAAACCTCTATACCCATGTCTATTGAATATGTGTCCTCTAGGAGTACTTGAAGAAAAAAAAGAAGATATAAAGCACTTACACTACAATATTATGGAACAAAGTAAGCAAAAGAAACATCTTTTGGATGGTAAAATATGAAAAATGCATAACATATAACCAATTGAAAGATCAATGTCTTAGTCCAATTACATATACCAAGAACTCATAAAGATACTTAAGAATACCAAACTAGGATCTTAAGGTAAGATTTTAATAAACTATTTCTAGTATCATATGCTGAGATCAAGGTACAAAATAATTTAAGTGTTGACCATTGGGATCATTCCATATCATTCATTCAATTAGCATTCTAGAATTCTAGAACTTAATGGCAATCCTAGGTCAGCAAAATTAGAAATTTGTGTGAGGCTTGATAACAGAGATAAAAAAGCAATAGACCTGAGTCTACCTGGACACTACTAACTTGTCGATTGCAAACTAAAGGTTAATTTAGATTCTAGTTCCCTGTTTGCTTCATCATTTGGTTACCGACAAATAAAATGATATCCAAGTTCTTTAAAAAGCCCTAGAGCTAAGGGCCATTACTCAGGTTCATTTGGTTTTAGGAGAATGCACCTGATCTTACTAATGTACTGCAATCTTAAAATTGAAGAAATAAACAACAATAGCTGATGTGCCATATCATGGTTAGTTTGAATTAATAGGCCAAAGGAGGAAAAGTTTAAGTATACAGGCCCAATCACATGATCTAGGGCTAAAAGAGTAAATTTGGTATATTGTATGCTCGATAAGGAAGGTCCTTGTAGATTCTAGAAGTCTTCGTAAGCAAGAAAGTCAGCAACAACCAAATTAGGCAAGTTTTAGAGTGCCAGCTATTGCTTAATCCCCAAAGCTTTTAGTTTCCTCTTATGTTTAACTTTGTGTTTTAGGAAGGTTTTAATTCCTTAGCTTGCAAGGATTAATTCCATTAATTATTTAGGATTTAGTTTTCCTTTTTTTGTAAAGACCCTTGGCCAAATCCTCTGTTATAAATAAGGGGACCTTATGCTTGCTTTTGAATTATCTAGAGTTGATAAATATTGTTGCTAATTATTTTCAGTCTTGTTTCTCTTATCTAAGTCTTCTTGGTGGCGAGTTTATTGGACTTATCTTTTAGGTTTCTCATCCCTAAAAGTAGCATCCAAACTTTATATTGATTGTGGCCAAGATTTTTATGAATTAATTCAAGGTTTATCCCTTCCATCCTTTTAACTTTCAAATTCCAGTTTCTTATATTCCCTTCTATTTTTTGTTTTAAAACATTCAAACCTCAAAGATCCGTTTCCATCGAGTTTTATTCCGATAAGCTTATCAACAGCAGTAGAACAACATAACATCATTGTGCAACACCATCCTTATGTAATATAATCCACAAACCTAGGTCACTAGTTCTGTGATAAAAAAACTGAGAAATTTGATTCACATAGCATCCTACAGATGAATCCAAAATACAACTCTATCCCAAACCTTATAAACATGTATGATAATGGATATGCAATCACACCAAATAGCCTCTTAAAAAGGTGTTATAGAAACTTTTCACAATATGTAAACTTCAAAAGCTTAAAACTTGATTCCAAAATCAGTTAGAAACTAACATATAATCTCAACAAACATAGATATAATAGTCTTAGTAAATGGACAGCAATTAGCCCTTCACACACGTTTGCATCCAAGATAATATAAGTAAGACCACTCACAGTCAATAGTAATAGCAGTTACAAGTAAAAGAATGCATTATGAAATTACCTCCATATTATCTATTAGCTTAAAGATAATAACCTTATAAATTTGATCACCTAACTAGGATTGCATTTTATTATGTAGTCAAGCCAAAAACTATAGCAAAAAGAAGCTGCAGACTGATAAAAAATGACCATGGATTAAGCAGCAAGCAAAGAGCCAAAGGTTTAATATAAACACATTGATAAAAACTTTCTTACTAGAAATTGTCTGACCATAATTTGAATACTCCATAAACTGGACATTGTTTGAGTTTAGAAGTCCCATAAAGTCACTAAAGTCAATTCTGTTTGAATTCTCAAGATCTCACTCTGTCCCCTTCAACTTTCCACACAAGGTCAACAAGGCCCCAACAGGAAGCCATGATAAGCTGTCTCTCTAACTGAAAGTTAGCCTTCCTTTCAAGCTCTTTCAGTTTATTTATTCTTTATCTCTCATCATCCTTTTATTTCTGGAATATTATCAAATTAATAAAAGTTAAAAGGCAAGGAAAACCCACAGGATATTCAATCATTACAAAACCAGTGGCCATTAATAAGGATAATGTAATTCTACTATCCATGGTCCTAAATCCTTCAAGTGCAAATTCTGGAGGGAAAAATGCCAACACCTTAAATGATGATTCAAGCAAGTTTTAACT
The DNA here is from genome assembly GCA_038381835.1 of Adansonia madagascariensis. Lineage (NCBI taxonomy): Eukaryota > Viridiplantae > Streptophyta > Magnoliopsida > Malvales > Malvaceae > Adansonia > Adansonia madagascariensis. Next base: position 4,216,268 of record JBBYHL010000004.1, read on the forward strand.
ATACTTTTACAAGAACAAAATTCTACGAGATAAAGGTGATTATACTTTCAAAGTTCAGAAATCAGATGATAGCTTTCACATTTATAAATAACAACAGGAGAAGCACCCCTTCAATAGTTAATATCAACTCTGATATACCAGTTTTACTATTCCAGCATATCATTAAAGAATTTATGAATTCTGTTTCCATTCTTTCAAAGAAAATGATTCCTTTTTAATTAGGAAAATAACATTTTGCTTATTAGTGAAAAAAATAGAGCTCATGAAATGTAATATTGGCTATTCTTAGAAAAAAACTATAAAGTATCTATGACAGCAAAGGATAAAACTTCTTATTTATCCACTATAATAATTAAAAGCTGCATAAATAGATGAATTATTTCATATATATGAAATCACTAAGCATTTGATAACCCATAGCAAACTACACAACATATTCAAATTCTCTAGTTGGCTCAAAATACCATTAGACCTATGTGACTATATGTAAGGTATTTTCACTTTTCCTTTTGCTCTTGCAATTACTTCAATAAAACATTGCAAAAATGCAATATCATCTATTGTTACTTAGCTGCTTGTTTTTTACTTCAGTAAACATAGCTAAAAATGTAGTACCTACATTGTTGCATTTCCTACTTTTTTTCTTAATTGCTTCTTTAAAACTTGCTAAGTAAAAGAAATAATTCCGAAATGGCTAGATTAAATTTGATGAAAGAATGGGCAAACAATTAAAGAATGTAATACACCTTGAGACATAATTCTTCCATATGAAAGTAAAAAATGAGGCCTATTATTATTCACAAAAGTTAAACTAACTTCAAATCATTCAAAATTATATTACTTTCCCAGTTGCGCCCGAAAAGTAAAAGCAAGCAACAAAAGCAACATGCAATCAAATTTCAAAGTTTTTATTTCAGCTTTTCACACCCAATGTTATTTTCCTATTAACCAAATGGACTATATCATTAGTAAAAAAGAAAATTGAAAATGAGGGAAAGAGAAAAAAAGAAGAAGAAGAAAAAAAAACCTCAAATAATAGAATGGATTCCACATCTTCTTCCTCAACAATGCTGAAAATGAAATATGAGTCGAAACAGGAAGTGGAATGATTGAAAACAGTAATAGTGAGATTTTTGCATTTAATAAAGCTTAATTTAGGTTTGAAAGCATTTTTACAGGGTTTATTGCAAGAAAAAGAATAGGGGATTTTACTAAAAAGAGTTTTAGATGAGTTGCAAAAACTGTTCAAGCTTTGACGAAAGTTGTTGATACAAGGATTGTTAGACTGCATCCATTATGAGGTATTGTCCACTCAGGGAAGAGTGGCCTTAGGTTTATAAGCCATAGTCCATATCTTGCCTAATTGATGTGAGATCGTTGTTTTGCCGCAATACTAGCCCTAGGTAAGGTATGGCTCTTATTTTATAAGCCACAGTTTATATCATTAGCTAATTAATGTGGGATTGTTGTCTTACCTCAACACTAGCCCTTAGATAAAGGTATGGACTGTGTAGGTTGGGTAGGCAAGTTCGGTCATAGATTGAGTGGGCAAGTTCACTATAGTGTAAGTTGTAGATAGAGGGCATGTTTATATACCAAGTTTCGTGTAAGTCAAGTGGGCAAGTTACCACCCTGTAAGTCATAGATCGAGTGGGCAAGATACCGGTCATAGATTGAGTAGGCAAGTTCTCCATGGTGTAAGTCATAGATCAAGGCGTGTTTAATTACCAAGTTTTGTGTAAGTCGAGTGGACAAGTTACCACCTTGTAAGTCGTAGATCTAGTGGGCAAGGTACCATTGTGTAGGTCAAGTAACTAGGAGTTACTTATTTTTATGCCAGAATGAAATTTCAATTATGAGCCTATGGCTTATCGATTCCCATAGACGGCTCCATTGTTGATACAAGGATTGTCAGACTATGCCCATTATGAGGTGTTGTCTGCTTTGGAGCAGTGCATAAACTGTCATCACGGTTGTGTCTTTTGAGAAAAGGTGCCTCAATAGGGGAAGGGTGGCCCTTGCGTTATAAGCCATAATCCATATCCTCGGCTGATCGATGTAGGATTGTTGTCTTGCCCCAACAGTAGATTCCTACAGATGACACCATTGTCGATGCAAGGATTGTTGGACTATGCCCGTTGTGAGGTATTGTCCCCTTTGAAGCTGTGCACAGATTGTTCTCACGGTTTTGTCTTTTGAGAAAAAATGCCTCAATAGGGGAAAAATGGTCGATGCTTTAAAAGCCATAGTCCATATCTTTGGCTAATTGATGTGAGATAGTTGTCTTGCCACAACAAAAGTAATTGGTTTGGAGAGATAAGAATTCATATCCATTTCTATCATCAAACAATTATATATATATATATATATATTTTATGATTCACTTTCTTTCACTTTCTAGTGTAGGAAAATGCAGGAGATAATGTTAGGACTCTATCTTTGCCTCGTAAAGGCATGCTGGGAATTAGTGTTGATTTTTTGTGTGGGTTTTGTAAAGGAGAGCCAAACACTATGTTTTTAAAACCAACTTTTATTTATTTATTTATTTATTATTATTATTATTATTATTATTAGTATTATTATTTTGATAAATTGCTTGTGTAATATTCGGGCGTTCAGCTACTATCTGGGTAATATTTGGGCAAGGCCTAAACAAAAATTTAAAATGTCAGAGCTAGGCTTGACCTAGAAATGTTTATAGGTTTACTCGTTCACAATCCTAAAAATTATTTTTCCTGCTCGGATTTAGATTTACGTGGATTCAAGTTTTCTTGATCTAAGATTTTATTTTAATATTTAAAATAATATTAAAAATTATAATTAAATTTAAATAGGAAATAATATTTTATTATAGAATACATGTCAATTTGAATTACTTAAACTCCTACCCAAGTCGACTTGATCCAAACATGATCTATCAAATTGGATGGATAGACTAAGTGTCCATGAATAGGTCTAGCTTAACCTTATATGTGCAAATATTTGTATTAGTTTTTCTTCATTATTTATTTTTAATTTTTCCTTTTTTAAACTTTTACTATAGGTGAAATCCAACTTTCAAAATAAATTTTCATGTTTATTTTAAGGTTTTTTTTTTAAATACATTCATTAAAAATTTTAAATTTTACAAATAGAATTAAAAGATTATAACATATTTTTTTTAAAATACATTAAAATAAGAAATTGTTAACTAAATTAAATAATTTATTTAATCTTATACTTTTTAATAAAATCTGCATATATATATGCACACACACACACATACACATTTTCGGGTTTCCACACAAGCACATGTATCACAGTAAGTAACATATGATTAAGTACAATATCGATGCCACTTGGACTTGTTATCAATTTCACTAAGTATTAAAATTATAGCAATCTAATTTTATTTAAACATTCTATTAAAATTGTAAATTAAAAACAAATTAAAATTAACCAAGAAGCAAAGAAAACAATTTAGGTTTAACTAATAAAGAAAACAATTCTCTTGATACTTCATTTAAATTTATTCTACTCTCTTAGCTTGACTAATGACAATAAATTGTTAACCTAAAGTTCTAATTTATTTATAACAATCTTCCAATGGTCTAATAAAAATATCCCTCTTAACCAATTTACATATTCCTATGCAAATTGAATTAACGTGAAAATCATTAAGCTTAGACTCTAAATTAGTTACACATGACATGCTCCTATATTTTCATGTAGATCATTTATCATAATAAAAGGAACATATGTTATTCAATATATATCTAAACACAATTCTCATTTTCAAGTTTATTAAGATTTACTAGATAAATCTAATTATTTATCAAGCAATTGAAAGCATTATGTACAAGATTGTATAAACAACTCAAATATCATCAAAATAAAAAAAGAAGTAAAATAATACAAACTACATATTAAATTCTATTACAAACCTAGAAAACTTAATCTAGTTCATAATGATTAAAGAAAACACAAAAAAAAGGAGTTTGACCATCATAACAATACAAGAAGAATAAAGGAAAAGAGAAAACTATAATTACCAAATCTTCAATCTTCGAGCTTCTCTGAAATCTCTATTAGCTTTTTGATTGCTTTAGTAATTGCTATCTTGTTCAGAAAACTAAGGTAATAAAAGCTAAAAAAGTAAAAAGAAAAAAAATCTCTAACTCTTATTTAAATTTTAAAAATTCCTATTTATGAGTTACCAAATGCTAGGAGGAGACAACTTTGTGCATACATAAAAATGCAGCAACATGTGGAAAGTTATCCAGTAGGATCCATTTTGCTTTTTTATTGTGTTCTTGTACCTCGAAAACTTTTTTAGTCTTGGGCCTATAAACCACAAATATACTAAATTACCATATAATTAGTTATAAAAAAAATAAAACTAATTTAAAACCAATATAAATTAATAAAATCTAAATAAAAACCTCTAAGACTTAACTAACTTTAATGCACATAATATAACTAAATAACTCTATTTCATAGAGTTATCACACCCCAAATCCTAGATTTTTCTATTCTTTAAATAAAACAAAAAGAAAAAGTGCTAACAAGACAAAAATTAAAATGAATGTACTCAAATAATGGTTACCTTAAGTTTCCTTTAAAGTTATCTTAAAATCCCAACTCAAGGTATACACCAACATAATCTAAATTCATGCTTTGATTCAATTATTAACCTGATGCTTCAAATGGATTTCCAATGTTTGTGTATAATCTCTTTGCAAATCATTAAATACAATCCGAATAAGTCTGTGCTATGTAACATATGAAGTAAATATTATAATATCTTATGTTTGCTTTTCATCCACCTAATCAAAGATTATGAAGAATTTATTAAGCTTGTAATGAAAGGCTAGGGCTAATGTAGGATAAACAATATATTTCCAGTTTAACTCACCCTTGGATACTTTTCATTGTTTAGGATCTTTTGAAAAGTCTTTCACAACACTTTGAATCTACATGTCATTTTTCATTTAAATTCCTTTTCCATCACAATTTATTACACATTTTTTCTTTCTTTTTTCTATGTTTTTTCTTTTCTATTCTTGAACATCACTGATAGAAGCTATTTTAGACATGGCTTATTAATAATTCCTGTAACAATTTTAGTCACTTGTTTAATTATTAAGGATTGATCATGGTTTTTCTTGTTAGTTTGGCTAAAATATGTGGCAATGAAAAGAAATGATATATATGAACAAAGCTCAACAAGGGTAGACGAAGGATATTCAAATAAAGGTAAGTTAGAAAGACTCATGCGGTCAAAAAATGACCTAAATCATCTTCTTAACTTAGTGTTATCAAGATTTCACCCTAAAAGAGAATTAAACAAATTCTAGGCTTTCAGGCATAATTGTAATTCACGTTAACATAACTAGTCTTCAAATAAGCAATGCAATCCAAGCAAGAAATCACGTGCTCAAATATTAGAAATCATATCTTCACGTTTAAGACTAATAAAAAAAATCTAACACAAGCTCAAATTATGCATATGTTGTCCCAAGAATTAAGATAAATCAAAAACTAAATTTTAATCATTGGATAAGGTTCTCATTATTGTTAAGAATAACATCTTAAGCTAGACTCCTAAAACTGTAAACATAGTAAATAAATTAAAAATGACTCACCCAAACCTATAAAAAATACAGAAGAAAACAAATGCAATAATATAAAAAATAAAACCCATAAAACTAAATACCTCTTAACTTAAATGACACTAAATACCCCCTAAATTTAACTAAAAATATTATCTCAATGTGCAAAAATAAATAGATTAGAGCTAATAATACTCCCAGTCAATAGATGTAAGAAGGTGGGAGCAAATCTAATCATTATCGTCCTCCTCACTTCCCTCAGTGGGTGCATTAACATTGGGTGGTGGTGGTTGCATCTTAGGAAAACTGCCATGTCTATGCCAATGTGATCGGCAAAGGTTTACAATATTTAGTTCTCTACTTAAGTGTATTTAACTTGATCAGCATTATGTAGAAAAACTTGAGCCATTTGAACTTCAAGATGTGTAAAGCATTCATTTACAATTAAGTTGCTATCTCAAAGAGGTCAAGGTGGCTAGGCAATTGAAGAACTAGCTCTGGTGGTAGAGGGGTGTTCATCTTAAGGATTTGGTAAATGATTGTCCCATTTATTGGATCTTTTTTGTTCAACAATTCTTCACTCTTTTCAAATATGGCCCTTACTTCCCTATACAAAGATGTAATCAGTGATGGAAACCAAAGTCCTTTCTTAGTTGAACGAGCAATATACCTGATTGCATTAAGTAATAATCAACTAATGTCTATAGACTTCTTAATAGCTCTTGCATAGAGCAATATTGCTCTATCTCATGTGACATCACTAACGTGTTTAATTGGAATCATCTTTATTAACGAAAAGTGCAAGCATGCATCTTTTGACTATTTCCACTCGGTGCCATTTGGACAAAAAGCTATTGTAACTTTTTTCAAGTTTGCATTCCTCGCTAAATATTGCCCATACTCATCATCATCGATATCCTAGGGATTGTAAAATCATTGATTGTTCGGTAGTCAAATAGTACTTATAGCTACAAAAAATACCTTCCTTATTTTGTGTTCAAATGCTTAGCTTTAAATTCTCTAACTACTAGCATCATCACTGATTGTGGCTATGCACAAAAAAGTTATCAATGTTTATATTCAATTGCTCTCTTAAATTTTGAGGGATGTCCTACGGGAATGGAAAAAGGCCTATTGTAGATATGACTTTTCTCCATGAGAGATAAGTTGTGTGGCTTAGCAGCTTTTACTAACACAAGCTTACATGAATCAAACCTGCCGTAAGCATTATTTCTTGCTATTATAAATGCTATGTTGTCATAACATGATGAACTTGAATTTGACATGCTAGATTTAGATTGGGTAATATTTCCCTTTTTTCCTCATATCGAGATAAGGTCTGAGTATCGAATGAAATTATTTGTACGATTTAACCTTAAATAATCATTACGAAATGATTAAAAAACTCGCAGTCACCACCAATCTATTTTAGTTAGGTGAGAATGGTCACCTATCAAAGTTCATCCTTTGTGCATTATGAAACCATTATAAACAAACTTTAAAGTCCACTTAATAACTAGAGATTTGTATGGAAAAGGGTTCCAGAATTGGTTATGCACAAAGTAAGAGTTCTCCTCCTTGATGCCCATAAATTGGTGCCTATTAATTATATATTATCCTAACTATTGATTAGAGTCAGTTCTAATTTTTTGGTATTGAACTAGTAGATATGTATCAACACGAAGGTTCCTATATGATCCTAGACTTAACTTTAAGGTACTATTATCGAAATATCCCTACTGGGCATGTTTCGACATAAAAGTTCCCATATGACCCTAGACTAGATTTTAAGGTAATACTACCTAAATACCCCTAATGGAGATGTTTTGACACAAAGGCTCCCACATAACCTAGACTTGATTTTAAGATACTTTGACCTAAATACCCCTAATGGGCATGGTTTGATGCGAACGTTCCTACATGATCCCAAGAACTTGGTTTTAACGTACTTTTAGCTTAATACCTCAAATGGACATGTTTCAATGTGAAATTTCCCGCGTCACCTTAGACTCATTTTTAAGGTAATATTACCTCAATACCTCTAATGGAAACGTTTCATCATAACCTATATGATCCAAGACTCGATTTTAAGGTATTTTTACCTAAATACCATTAATGGGCATGTTTTGACACAAAGGTTCTAACATAATCCCAAGGACTCAGTTTTAAGGTACTTTTACCTAAATAACCCTAATTGCCATGTTTCTACATGAAAGTTCCTAAATGACCCTAGACTCAGTTTTAAGGTAATATTACCTAAATACCTTAGTGGACATATTTTGAAACAAAGGTTCGCACATGACCCTAGACTTAGTTTTAATTTTTTACCTAAATACCCCTATTGGATGTGTTTTGACACGAAGATTCTCATAGGATCCCAAAGTGATGGAAATTATTATCATGACTTTAAATTAGGCAAACTATTCGAAATGGTCTTAAAATGCCTAAAAAATGTTGAATGCTCTTTAGTAGGGGTGAGCATTCAGTCGGTTCGGTCAAAAAAAACTTCAAACCGAATTAACCGACTTAGCTAGAGAAACCGACCGAACCGACTGACATTTTTAACCATAACCGAATTAACCGAACTGACTAAATTTTGGTCGGTTTGTTCGGTTAAATCGGTTTATTGGGTCTTGGGCTAATGGTTGTATATTTGGTTTGGGAAT